>CAICTM010000695.1:0-26717 GCA_903772945.1 Seminavis robusta
GTAGCGCCCTGTACAACCTGTACTACCACCCCCGCGCTGGTAACGACTATTGGCACCTGGTACAATGTCATGTGTATGGATCGTTGTGGAGACGAGGCGGAGGGAGGCCACCAATCCACAATAGCGAATTCAGTCGCTTAAGGGGATTGCCCTCGAAGTACTTATGCAACTCACAGATTGGCCAACACTTTGCATAACAGCCAAAAGCTGACTAAATTTTAATAATGAATAAGAGCCGATGTCAGTGGTATTAGTTTCATAGCTCATAATATCTTTCTGCTCACAAAATTAGATAGCATGAAGATTGCATTCTATTCCTCTGTTTTGCTGTTGTTGGCCTCCCTCCATGGGGGCGGCGTTGGTCTCGCAGCGGCCAATGGCGACTTGAACGACTTAAACCTGTCAGCGAATTGGACTGATGAAAGCGGTGGGGGGCTTCGTGGCTTTACCCCTCACGAGAAGTACAACGCAACGTCTCGTTTCCTTGTCCAAGCAGATCCTCTCCAGACCTGTGCAGCTCCTGGTCAGTACGGCCTGGTCTCCAAGATCATATCCGGTATCTTTGACGTTGACGAAGCTGACTACCCGAAGTATCAGATTGGTTGCACCAACCCAGGCTCGGCCCTCGGAGATTTCGCGAACGTTGGACTCAACATTGCCGACTTGATTCTGAACGAGACTGGCTTGGAGGAAGGACAGCAGGTTACCTCCCTCCTCAGGAATATCATCAAGCCAGTCGCAGACATTATCAGTGGACAAATTGTTGGAAAGATCTTCAACAACAACTCCGCTGGCGTTGACTTTAATCTTGTTGGAGCTTGTGTTGGAGACTTTGAAACGTCGGATGGGAACCTTGTACAGACAGGAGTAGGGAGTGGCTCCATGATTGGTCGCTGTAATGATATTCCAGTTGGGTAGGTCTCATTCAGGCCCTCAGGTTATACTAAGTCTTCATCTCGCCTCACATCTCACACTGGTTGATTTGATCCTTGCCTCATCCTCATCCTCACCCTCACCCTCATTGCAGCGATAACCAAAAGTGGACTACCTGGGCTAGCACAATTACGCTTCCTGCTCCTGTCGCCAGTTCTCTCTGTAAGGGCGCCTTTACAGGAGGCGTTGAACTCGACCTTTGCATCGCAGCCTCCTTTTGTGGTGATCTCGATTTCACCAAGTTTCCACCCGAGATCCCCTTGCCTTCCATCGCATTCGCCATTGGTGGAGGATGGGTCTCTTGTCTTACCGGTCTAGTCACTGCCGAGGCAACTGTTGGAATTGGAAGTGGTATTGCTTCTGGTGTGAATCAGATCCTTGGTGGATACTCGGCAGGTACGTGTGTTGAATGCAGGGTACTGGTATGTCCTATTGTGGTTTCTAGTTGCTCTTCGAAACTTACCCATGTGCACTGCCTTCTCGTCTGGCTTGCACAGGATACTCCATGACAAACGCCTTTGACATAGATATTGTGCTCTACGACGGCTACACCCTTTACAAATACGATGTCCAAGCCACAATCTATGACAGACTCAAAATTGGCATTAATGGAAAGAAGCTTAGTGAGTTCTTTTCTTTTACGCGAGAGACTGATTATGAATTACTAGCTAGATGAAGTCGGATCCTAACCCCTTACCAACGCACTTGTCACTTGTTCAGTCGGAAAACCCTTTGGCGATTGGTTCAGGCTCACTTTGACGGGAACTCGAGGACTTGGCTTCAGAGGTCCAACTGGGGCTGACATTCAGAATACACTTGACACAGGTAATAGGATTGAAGTCGACACCCACTCGTCTTTTTTTGTTTGGAAGACTAGTCCTCACGCCTGCCTTCTTCCATCTCGAAGCCATCGGGGCCCTTACTCCACAGAACCTTAACGACTCCTCGGTCGATCTATGGGATGTCCTGGACGAATTGAACCTCGACGAGTGGGCAGCCTACGGGGTCATGTCTGGCAACCTTGCCGGCATAATTGAAGTATCCAAAATTTCCATTGGAAAGACCAAGGACGGAAAGAACAAGACCCTTGGTGCATTGTTCCCAGACATCAACATAGACCTTATCCAAATCAACAGTTTCTTCACCACTGGACCACAGACTCATGTCACGACAGATCCCACCACCAATACAGAGGTGAACCTAGGCATAGCGTCAGTACAATACAATGCATTACGAGGGAACGGTGTGGTTGTGGCAATGACGCGCTCACACACCATTTGTTTTTGTCCTTGGCTATGACAGTCGTGGCCTGTTCTTTTTTGCTGGAACAACAGGCTTGTCTGGGCTCACCAAGGAGTTGGTCAATTTCCTGTATGGATTCGTAAAGAACGTGCTCAAGCCCATTCCTGGGTTCCTCAAAACCAATCTTGGCATTGACGAATTCCTCACGCCTCCAAAGGCTTTCGACACAAGCGTATACGATTTGTTTGGTGCAGGTACGTGACGTGGGTTGTGTTCTATCCAGGGGTCGAAGGTATTGGGGGCCTATTGGGTCGTCTTCTTGTCCAGTTTGGGCCGCTCACTTCCCCGTGTTTCATGCATGTTGGTGTTCGGCATGCAGGCATCACAATCAATCAAAATAGGACCGGTTTCTTGGTGAACATTCCACTTGCCGTAACTGGAAGACTCACGATCAACTGCTACACCAACTACACCGAATTTGACTGCGAAGTGACCTATATCCCTGACGACCTCAAGAAGGTCTTCAAGCAGTTTGTTACCAAGTTCTTTGAGGTCGGAGACAAGGTTATTAACGTTGTTACAGATATCACTGATGGCGTCGGCACAACAGGAAAGGTCATCCTTGTTGGGGTAGACGACCTTTTGGATGGCGTTGACAAAGTCTTTTCAAACAATAACATTCAAAACTCTCTTCGCTACCTGGAGGACGAGGGGAAAGACCTGGTTGGGCCGCTTGCGCAGGAACTTGGTATTGACGGCAGAGCACTGCAAGTCTCCATGGAGCTTGGCGGAATGGTTTTTGATATAGCTAATACTTTTGCAACCGCTTTGGGCCCAGGAATAAAAGAGGTTGCAAAGTTTGGCAAGGAGATTGTGGCCGGGGCTCAGGTGGCCCTGGAAACAGCCACCACTGCCGTGAAGGCCGCTGCCAAAGCAGTTGGGGAGGCTTTGGATTGTACAGAAGCCGAAATTACCCGTTTACTGGGCGACCCATCGGGTTCCACATCGTGCCCAGCCTTCGTCGCCATGAATGAAGAGTTGGCTGCCTTTGCGAACGATGTTGGGGAAGCCGTGGAAGGTGTTCTTGACGCAATTTCAACGGGCCTTGGGCTTGGCAACCTTTTCGACTTCGACCAGACAAGAATCGAAGAGAAGGTGGATCCAGAAGAGAAGGACGCAAAGACAAAGTGTCCGTTGTACAACATCTACACCGAGACCCAGGTTTGCATACCTGCAAAGTGTACAACGCATTGCGTTGGTTGGTGCGACGGTGCAGTGGGTATAATCTGCAGCCCCATTTGTAGTTTTTTGGGCTATGAGTGTAAGGACGTTTGTGTAACAACGTGCACTCCAGAAGCCTGCTTGCTGCCAGTCAAAAAACTTATCGCAGAAAAGGTTCCCCTCAAGGCCTGCGTCAAGGACCATTTCGAAAAGCTTGCGGCGGCCAAAATCCTAGAATCTCAGCGAGCCTTGGCAGAATCTCTTCGCGACCAGGTCCTCAATGACAACCTCTCCTCATTAAAGGGCGACACGTACACAGTGGACCTCGATAGCATTACATGCACCACCAAATGGCTTAGCGAAAATGAAGACACAGCTGGCAACACACCTCTGGAGGTTACCTGCTCAACTCCTGGAATTCAAGCTGATGGATCGATTGGAGAATACTTTAACAAGACGAGAAGCGAATTTATCAACCCTGACAACGCCTCAGCATTCTCAAGTCAAAAGGAGGCGGTAAGATGATGGTGCTCCGTGACATGGTGCACGATTTCCTGTTTTCCGTCACGCTAACCAGCTGTCTGTTTTGTATAGCTTATCCAAACTACCAAGAAGGCACTTATCGATGAGATCACAAAGTTCATGACCAAGGAGCCCACGGACTGTATCGCAACGGCAGGATATCCAGCCGATGGGGTCGACAACGATTGCGACAGCCTCATTGACGAAGATGTTACCTGCAACTACGCCGATATGATTGATGGCACAGGAATGTTTGACAAGGACTGCAAGTGTGCACCCCCCGTCCTTGATGCCAGTACCATCAGCGACAAGACACTTAACTGCACAGCACCTCGAGGACCTTCGGTTTTGGGCCGACCAACTATTTCTTTCGGCAATGCTTCAGTAAGCGGGTGTCCCTCCGCTATAAGCGAAGGCCAGTATCTGTCGCCCGTGGACACTGTCGTCAATGGACAGGACCCAGCGACAGCCTGTGGAACAGGCCAGCTTGTTCGACAGCATACTTATCAAGATTCGTTGGGCCAGAATTCCAACACTGTGTCCCAATTGCTCATTCTAACGTCGGTGCCCCCGCAGATCAACACTACTGTTGTGAAGCCATTGATCACGGTTTCGTGCGAGGCCGAAGTACCACCTGACCCAGGTTCGCTTGCACCTGCGGTTGGTATTCCAGGCGATCTAGCAATCGAAACATGCGCCACCAATTTGGAAGATGGATACGAGGATTTGAGTATTGACTATGTTGGCTGCCCTGAAAATCCAGCCGGAAACGGCAACTGGAAGGGATGGAACGTCGTCAGGAAATGGTTTGTCCGTGATGAATGTGGCCAGGAAGACATTTTGAATCAGACCATTGTCCGCCAAGACATGACGAAGCCGTACTTTGAGAGCTTTCCACAAGCCCGGATTCAGAGCTGCCGATCGTCCAGCTTTATCGCCGACACAGGTTTCCCAGTCGCTGCCGACAATTGTGACCCCGCAGAGGTCCTTGGCACCCGCATAAGCTACAGTGACACTGTGGTCTTCCAGGACGGCTGTACTGTTGACACTGAGCGAGATTTTTCAGTTTCAGATCGAGTATGCAACGTGCACACCGAGAAACAGTCCATCCACTCATGTCCAATGGAGTTTGAGCCGATGGTTGGATCCACCACGTCGTATGATCCAACCTCTTTGCTTCCCACATTTGTGTACAATACGAGCGGAGATGAGCGCCAAACATACCTTGATGTAAGTTGTGACGTTACATGTACAGTTCAGTTCTTGGTGCAATTCAAGTCGTTGTTGGCTTACATCTCTTTTTGTCGATGCATGCGCAGAGCGTGGTATTTCTGACTGGAACCATCTTGGAAGATGGCAGCTACGAGAAGATCGCTTTAGATAACTGCAAAGAAGGCGTTTTGGAATACTTGGCACCTGGGTCGATTGTTGATTGGAACGAGGTGGTCTACCCCTACAGCCAAAACGTTACCTTTAAAGTTGACGAAGGAAACACCGACAAGAAGTTCTCAGCAGAACTAGCGGACCACGACAATCCCGCACACCTGCCTTACTTCCAGTCCATTCTCGATCTCAACAATAATGGCATTGGAACGTTCCGTCTCAATCTTGAGTGTCGGGACCCTCTTGCATTCGAAGCTTCAAAGGGAGGTGGAGGCAAGAAAGGAAATCGGGAGCTGCGCAACGGACATCGCGACATTAAGGGGTGCCTCATGTTCCACGTAACGACGACCGACTAATTACTAAGGAGCGAAAAGAGAAAGCGGTGCCTGTTGCGTCAGGTTGGCTTGCGACTGTTATGGTACTGCCTTACTTCTTTCACATCTACATGTTTACATTACAAGCCAATTTCTGGAAAGAAGTCCCTCCATCACGAAACCTTTTACACGTACTATAAACCTTTAGTCAAGTGCAATTGTTTTACCAAGCTAGCTTTGTGTAAGTATCGGTGCAGTACGAAGCAACTCCAATCGAACCTCGCAGGGCTCTTGGAGCAACAGCAACAGGGCAACCAAGATCAGCAAATTCAAGCCGCCATCTCAGCAGCTTTGGGTTTGCAGCAACCACAGCAGCAGCCGTCACAGGCATCTGCCCTGGCGGCGTTGCTTGAACAGCGAAGGCACCCCGCTTCGAACCTGACAACAGCCCTCAATGATGGCCGTCTTGGAAATCTATTATTGTCTGCAGGCTCGATCGGTCAAGATGGAAATAACCAAGCGCGTCGTGCTTCCATGGCAGCTGCTCCACCCGCCGAGGCTAACGGTTTGTCTAGCCAAAACTTGGCAGATGTGTTGGCGGCTCTTTCCCGTTCAGATAATGGGAAAACGACTGGTCTACCAGCCGCTCCCGCCCAGCCTTGTTTGGATCCGGCGCGAGTGCAGAATCTCATTTCAGGAACACAAGCCACTAGTGCCGCAACTGGATTCGCTCCAATCCAGGATGGGACGTTGGCTTCGATCCTTGCCGCGGCTGCTTCCTCGTCGAAGTCATCGACGGTGGAGGCGTCACAGGCGCAAGGTAAGAGGAAATCAGAAGACGATGAGTCGACGAAGGAACCTACAGTCCGAGCAGGCGTGGAGGGGCCATCCTCATTGGGGTTCATTCTTCGACCAAGGCAGCTTGCATTTCGTGCTTCAGGAGCTTCACAGATACAGTAGCTTCACACAAAGCGCAGTGCACATTCAAGTAGTATTTTGGAGTGTGGAGTGTGGCCCAGGTAGCAGGCAGCGTAGTGGTTTGGAAAACAATTGTCATGCTTACTATAATCTATCCTTACAGAAGGTCTGCCGTACCACTGCCAAGCCCCAACCACTTTTGAACAGTCTCGTAGATGAATTTGCGAGCCTTCTGAACCTCTATATCATCAGTATCCTTGACCCGGTGAGTCCAAAAGTGGTGGCTGGCCCCCTTGGCGTTATAGACGGGCAAGAGCTCATCTGTACTATTGACCCGCGCCTGGGTGGACCAAGGATCCACATTTCCATTGACGGACAGAATCCGACTGCCCCCCTTCAATTGCCACCCCCCATAATATTCAATGCTTTGTTGGATGCTTTCTCGAACTTCCTCTGGTTCAATGCCAAATGCATACTTGCAAATCTCAAAGTCTTCCTCCAGTGTATGGTACCCCCGTGCGTACGGGCAGGAAGAGTCCTCTTCGCAGGTTTGGTAAAAGCCAAACTCTGTGCAGGTCTGCCACAACCAAGATCGTAGGCCACCCTGTACTCCCTTTTTGGGATCGGCATAGTAGTCTAATGTTTTATTCCAGTTGATATCCAAGCAGTCATCACTGTGTTGTTGCTGTTTGGCCAGGGCAGCGAGAACGTGCCAAGCGTTCGATGTGCCGTTCGAGTGCTGCTGCTGCTGGAGGGCAAAGGAGCACAGTTTGTCAATGTTACAGAGTGGATTGTGATCAGCATTGCAGGTGGGATCATTGGATTGGGCGGGTACCATGACAACTCCATCACCTATCCAACTCTGGACATTCTGCTTGTCCAAAAGAATAGAGGCATTGCACAGGTGAAAGGCGTCTGCAATGTCTTGTTTCAAGCCGGTATCATCACCCTCCACCGCGGCAACGAGTTGAGCGTGCCCCTCTCGGAATATCTGGAGACAATCTTGACTACCACCAATACGTTCATACTGCAAGTCAAATCCCACTCGATCATTGTAGGATGGCATGTCGAGACTGGCTTGAATGGGTGCCGAGTTGCTCACGGCGGCGTGAATCAAATGAGGATACTTGAGACGAGCCCATCCCGCCAGCATTCCAGGATAGCTGCCCCCAAAGGTGACCCATTGAAGGCTGTTTGAATGAGCAGCGAGCGTCTTTTGTTGTACAAAATGGGCCAGATCCGACAGCGCTTGGCGGGAAGACAGATAAACCAGGTTTTGGTTGGTCACGGGTGACACTGTTTCATTCCTATCATTGTAGAACACTGATGATCGTTATTTTTTAAAAGTATTTGAAAGACAAGCATTGCATGAGGCTGGGGCACAAAAGACAAAAGCAATCCGCCAAAAAGCAACACTTCGATCTCACCGGGATAGGATTTTCCGTAGTAACGATGCTCCAAGGCAAACAACGCAACACTATGCCCACTCTTGTGTAGTCGGCCCGCCAGTTCCAACATATCCCCTGAACAATGCACGCTGTCAACCAAGACTTGTTTGGTCAATGCGGGTCCTTCTCCGCCAACGCACAAAAAGGCAAATTGTTGCTTCTGAGAATCGATAATGAATCGAGTGGAATAGAAATATCTTTGATGGAAGGACCGTCCATGGGAGGGTGCAAAATGATTCAGCCTTTGCGCTATATAAGACTCTTGGACATCATCATCGTTAACTTTGTGATTGTAGAGATCTTCCGAAAGTGACTTCCTTGTTTCTTGATGATGATGACAGTTCAAGATATCCACGAAACGCCAATGGTCAGATATGCCACCAGCTTCCACAACCATGGCAGTCCATGCAAGGATGCAGGTCACTGTCAACAACCAGCTGGAAGCTTTTGATGAACTGACTCCAATCATGTTGACTCGTTTGTATGCACACTTTTGCTTCGGGAGCAAACCAATAAAGGGAACCTTTTTGGAAGAGATGCTTGTTGTGGTGATGGATAGCACACTTCAGGTCAACTTTTTACACAATAAAAATAATGTTATTCGTCGGGTGGGAAAATAATAGCTAAGATGGTAGCTAGCTAGGTGACAATACATACGTAGACTCAAACCGTGAGGATGGAGAGGTCCCTTTCCACGGTCTTGGCAGCATCTTTGGAATCAGATAGATGCGGTAAAATACATTTTTTAAGTATTTCTTCAGGGCACAGTGTTACAGTACTTCAACCTTATATTTACCTTAACTACCTTTCTACTTGTACCGTACATTATCTGTTTTCCGGTGAAAACTGTCCGCTGTACGGTAAAGTGTCTCCATCGCAAGCCCGAGGCATTTGAACAGCACCATGGACCAACACCGGCAGCAACGACCAACGATTCGTCCTCTGCAGCATCAGCCACCACAAGCCCAAAACATTCCAACTGGAGCTTTGCCGTTCTTTCCACCTTGCAGTAAGAAAGAAATGGAAGAAACAACCATCGACAATCGAAAGGAGGGCTTTGAAGCCGACCTAGACAATTCAATTTCAAAACCATCAATCTCTCTTCAGCCTTCAATGGACGATGACATAAGTCACCGACGAGCTGCCAACGAGGAGTCCGCGTCATCGGTGCAGCTTGTTGACGACAAAACGAGCCACAGTTACGCTGGTCTTTCTGGAAATGAACCTGATGCTCCAGCTTCTGTTGTGGTTGCCAACGAGGGAATTGAGGGAGAAGATGTCAATAAGAACATCGCCAAGGACTTTTCTGTCCGTATGCCTTTTTCCCTTCCCAATTTTAAGCCTGCTACTGGATGCACGGATGCGTCAGACTTTATTGTGCATTGCTTTCTGGTCCGGATGCGATCGGGGATTACGGTCGTAAAGCACGGACGGTCACGCTGGTGCAAGTCTCGTCTGCGTGTGCTACACATTCTTCCAGATGGATGCACATTGACTTGGCAACCTGCCGAAGGGGAACCAAGGAGCAGTCAAAGACCTCCCAAGTTGGATCTCACCCAATGCGGGGAAGTGCGGCATTCCTGGAGCCCTGACCCAGAAAACGCAGTCTACACAGGGACGAAAATCCTTCGCAAAAAGTGTGAATCTGCCAATGCTCACAAGAGTTTAGCGCTCATCTTCCCAAAGCGCACAGTTGACATTACCGCTGTAACTGCCGACCAGTGCAAGGTCCTCATGGAAGGGTTTTCCGCCCTCTGCTTTCGCTTGCACGTCGCCAAGTCTGCTCCAAAGGAAGCCAATAAACAGAGTGATGCTCCACAAAGGAGGCCCACAGATGGAGTCTCCACCGCTGCGAGCGTCACCGTCGACAATTCGTTTTCGCGAGAAGATGCTGATGCTGGTACTTCGGCATGAATCGAATCGAACTGCAGTGCAGCCTTTTTCAAAGCCAGCACTCCGTAATTTACCGGAGCTTGGCATGTATTGACACCGCCACGAGACTATGCCGGCATCTACCGGTCGCTAGATGGTCTCGTATTGTTGCCAATTGAACCGGGAAAAATCACGCGTATCCCCGAGCGAGGCAAGAAAACTGTCCACGGCGCACTCTAGCCAGCTAGCGGAGCACGTGGACAAGGTTGGTATGTCCACATCTCTGTCAGGCATTACTCATTCCCCAACGCAACATGAGATGCAATGGCACCCCACTCGAACGTTTTTTTTCTTCGTGGGGCCATTGCTACGACGCAATCACGACCTGAACAACACAACTATTTTTGTGCTGTAGTCGTTCTCCGCCCTTACGCAGAGACCTAGCTAGCCAGGTGCTCTACCTGCAAAATAAACAACCTGCGACATCTATTATTTTGCTGCGGTGGAGCGAGCTGTACTGTGTACGCTAAGGCAGCACGGCCTACCGGTACGTAAGGTGTACCGGTAAACTACATGTAGTGCGGTACCGTATACGGATGACCAGTGATAATGTCATACAATTGCTGACCTACATCAAAACTGCACTGTGTTGTTTGCTGAAAATGTTGACATACAAATACTATAGTAGTGTGATTTTAAGATTACAAGACTGCTCAAAGGTTCCAGCTAGCTAGCTGGTGGTAGCGGTAGCCGATAACGAAAAACACCACTGTTGCTTTGAGCCAACAAGGGACAAGACTGCACAAGTTGGTGGCGGTCTTGAGGTTGAATGTCAGCAATGTACTCGTCCATTGTTTCTTTCTTGTGAGGGATTGTAGGGAAAATGTTCTGTGGCCAGAGTGTAGACATGGCCAAGGCAAACTTTTGGAAAAGCCAACACTTACAATCATAGATACGGTGTCTACCGGTAGCTATGATGGATGAACACACACATGAAAATAAAAGCCGATGATTCTTAAAATCAAGGGTTCATCTCACGAGAGATCTTTTGAAGATCTTCTAGATTTTGGTTCCCAACAGTTTCGCATTGCAGCCACACAATTCATTAGAGCCACACTGAAAACTGAAAAGGACCATGATCTCCTCCATTGCAAGGGCATTTCGTGCGCGGCCTGCAGTCAAGACCATTGCCACAAGAGCTCTCTTTGAGCATCATGCCCCCCCAAGAATACTAGCACCAAGGTTCTTTTCCACGACGAATCCACAAAGCTTCCAGCCCACCGTACCGGCCGAAATCACCCGCGACGTTGCCGAGTCCATTCAAGACACGACGCTGTTTTATTTGCGGCATGGGATCTCCAATCAGCGTTTGCTTTCCCTGTCCAATGACACGGAATCGCCCTTGGTGCACAAATGGCAACGCATGATGGAAATCTATCTGTCTACCCAAGTTTTTGTCATTAGTGGACTCGGATACCCTGGCGACGAACGAGGATTGGAAACCTACACCCGACATTTGGCAGAATTTATGCAACACAAGTGCGATGACGAGGAAAGGGATAGTTACAAAAAAGTCGGACAGGAGACTTGGCAGGAGTTATTGGCAACTGCATTTGATCTCGACACGGACAATATTCAAACTCTTTCCATTGTGGATGCACGCAACATTATGCACAAGGTATCCTCCAAAATGCAAGAACCTGATGTTTTGATGAAGATCCAAAAGGAATGCGCCAAATTGCCTCACAGTAAGTACCGTACTGTTCATGACAACAGGTCGATTTTTTTTTTTTGCATGACATTCATTGGCTTACAATAAACTGGACCTGTTGCAACATTGTTTCAAGACCCTGACATTGAGCTCGAGCTGACGCAAAAGCACATGGTTTTGCAGACCATTATTGTGAACGACGTATACATGGGCGGCAGCCCTTCGCTGGTCGAAGTAAGTGATCTTCCCCATCAATTATCTATCCATTGGACACCTATCGATACAACAAAGCGGTGTACACTCACTCACCACTACAATCTTTTTTGTAGTCATGCGGGTTTGGTTCTGGCGAGAAAGGATACGCCTATTTGCAATGTGTCATGGCCGAGTTTGAATCAGATCCTTTGATTGCGCAGTATGCGGGAGCAGCCATGGCTCGGATCTGGGAAGCTGCTGGGTTGGACATGAATTCGATTCAAAATGCGGGCAACATTCGCGTGCCTGGTGGCACGCCTTGAGCGAAGAAATCAATTGTGACTAGACTACAAGTAAATACAAAAGATTGCAAAACACCAAACTAAAACAAAAGATGGCGAAACGCCAAACTAATAAACCATCATGTTTCACCACGATAACTCCTACAATAATTTGCTCGAAAATAGGCAACTGAATTCAGCACGAAGCTAGTCCCAAAAGATGTGTTCATTACAGTAATTACTCGTAGCAGCTATTTGCATTTTCTCCCTCCAACCATGTTGCGTATGTGTGTCTGGCTCGTTATGAAAAAATGCTGCCAGGAGACCGGCGTTGTCGTAGATGATCGCTGCCTGGCGTCATTTGATCCATGCGGTTTTGGCTTGGAGTGTTCAGATAGTGTTCCTCGTAACTATTCGCATAGTTGCTGTTGCTGTTCAGTGGCGTCGAACCGTTTGCCATGGTGGGTGGAGAACCAAACGGCATTCCACCTCCATTGTTGTTACCGCTATTGGGAGAGCCAAAGGGCATGCTGTTGTCGCCATGGGGTGAATTGTGTGATGGTGAGAAAAAGAAGTCGCTGCCTGGCTGCGAATTACTCATGGACATTCGAGGTGGTCCTCCATTCGTCGCTCCTCCGAATCCAGATCCTGGCGTGTTGCCGACTGGACCCGACATTTGGTTCTGTGGTTGTCGTTGTGGAGACGTGTAATATGTGACACTGTTTTGCAGAGCAATCGCTCGTTCTTGGTCACTGGCAATGTAGTCTCCGTTTGAAGCAAAGTCGCCTTGCTTGAACAAGAATAGCATTAGCACTCTAAACAAGGTCCCTGCACCAATCAGCAGGATGCCCAGCAAGATATATGACGCAATTTCCGGTGCAACCCAATTCTCCATCCAAATCATGATGCGTATAGCGAAGTTCGAATAGTTCGCGGTGCATTGCCCTGCCCGTGCATCACATAGCTTTTCACATTCGTCCACGTCAATTTTGCGATCATCACTGCTACCAACAGACTTGGGGCTCGTCTCTTCGCCGCATGTGGGACAGGCTGGGCACGTGTGAATTGCCATGTCTCGTCGATTGCGTTGTTTGCCAGTGGATTCGATTCGTTTTCGCTCTTCTTCCACAGCCCTGGCGACCGCATTCTTCAGTTTGATATCGTGGGCTTTCTTCACGTCTTCTCGAATCTTGTGCTCCATCGACTCGAAGTCGACTTCGTCGACAACAACGTCTCGCCATACAGTTGTTGCCGCGTTCCCAGCGTCGTCCTTTACGTTGTAGGGAACAGCCCAATGCAGCGGGCTTTTCTGAACCGGATCACCGATTTCCACGCGCGATGACAAATCGACGAGTCCTTTATACGTCTCATCGTACGCAGAAATACAGTTCACGGGGCGTGGACGCATGTTATCGTGAGTGGCACAAAGCTCAGCTCCTTGCGTTGACTTCATCATTTCCTGTTGGAGCGGAAAAGAAATTAAATGAGCACAAAAACCATCATCTTTCTCAAACGAAACAGTACGTGATTTCATTTTTCATTACTCACCTTGATATCGCTCTCATAATGCTGTCGTTGGGCATCTCGCAAATTGTTATCAGTCGACTTGCCGTTCATGATACCCGAGATTCCGCCGCAAGGACAAATCCGAAATATCTTTGGATTGGGTCCTTTCAATTCAATCATTGGTTTGCTGGTGTCCGTGCAACTAGTTCCTCCCTTGAATCCCTCTGGAGCGGCCCCGGTCGGAAATGCAACGTTTGGCAGGAATCCATCTCCGGACGTAAATTTGGGACAGTCACAAGTGTAGCTACCGTCGGTGTTTTTGCAGGTTGCTCCGGCATCCGTGTCGCAGCGAGGAATCAGTTGTGGGCAGGTTGACTCGAATTTGGCCGGATCCAGTGCACATTCATCGATATCTTCAATAATCACTCGACGTGTGACAACGACCGAAGAAGGATCGGTCCAAGGCGTTTTGATGGTGTAATTGACATGGAATTCTCCAACTTCGGTCAAACACCCATGGGTGACGGGTGCACTGTAGGAAATTTTTAGCATGCGTTCGTAGTCTTCGGCATTTGCATCCGCGATCCTCACCCCGTGTTCTTTGTAGACATCTCCCTGTTTCAATCGAAGCGTTTTGTCGTTGTATGGATCCTCATTTAGTTTCAATTCCGGAGGCCGTTCGTCGACACATCCATAAGTCTCGTGTTTGACAAATCCCTTCTTGCAACCACAATGAGGAGTATCATTCGCCGATACAACACAGACTTGGTGCCGTTCTGAAAGTATATTGTTGATTGGATTATGTATTAAGTTGAAAAGGAAAATCAAGAGAAAATGGAAAAAAGAGGGATCAGGAAATGATGCAATATCAGCCACACCAGCAAGCCACATTCATGAAGCTTACCTCGACAAGGCGGAAATCCGGCACAAGCGTCTACGGTTGGTTTAGTACAGCCACAATAGTTTGCCTTGATGGTTTCCTCTGTTGGTTCTCCTGCGAATGTGACTTTGGGCTCTGGCTTGGCATCAATCATGAGGCATTTCAGGCCATTCCCCAGGAGTCCTTTGGGACAAGCACAGGTGTGATCCGGATCATCGTGTGGGGACTGTGCTCGGACACATTGCGCATTATCGGCACATTCGTGAGGGTTAGCTTTTTGAGAAGGTTTGGGGGGAGCACAGGGATCCACGGGGCATGAGAACTGATTTCGGCAATCCTTTCCATCCCGCGAGTGGGCATTCTCGGGACAGCATCCTCTAGTGGAAGCCCGAGAGCGACAAGCCGAAGAACTGGCAGTATTATTGGAGACTTCCCAGCGATTTCGTGGTTCCTCTAGAACGTCTTCGAAAAAATCCATTTCTTGCTCTCCAGCAACATCGAGCGAATATAGATTGATGCCATCCTCTGCAACAGGTATTCCAGGTGGTAGACTACCGTCTAGGCGTGGACACATGCATTCGTAGGATCCAATCGTATTGACACAAATGGAGGGCTCTTGACACCGATGGCGCATATCATGGCCTTCTGGTAGCTTGCATTCGTTGGTATCATAGATGGTGAAGGGCACCTGAAAGCATTGGGAAATCACTTGCTGGCCTCGGTCGTCCGTGAACACATCCAGTCCTTGGAGGACTTCAGGAGCGATCCGTTCGGCTAACCGACTGACTTTGCAATTGATAATGTGCTCTCCCACTCGTCCGTGCAAGTCAGAGCCATTCCATTCAACGTCCACTTCGACCACTCCATCCAACACTTTGTTCAGTTCGGCTGTCACAGTGCTCAGCTACCGTACAAATAATGAATGGATTTGCAGGCGGGTTTCGGCAAAAGTTAGAGGGCAGCATTTTTGCTGTACCGGTAGTTCATCAAAATCGTGAAGATGCCACTGAAAGAGTCAGACTATTAACTTACCACCTTGGTGAAATCACGAGGAGCCTCCTCTTGGGTGTATTCCAGCGTTTGCTTCAGCCGTTCACATGCCTGCTGAGCATTCAACGGCTGTATCAATGCAGATCCCATCCAGGCAAGGAGTGGCAGCACCAGACGTGACTTGCTTTGTAGCAGTGTCATTGTTGTTGTGTTTTACTATAGTATACTCTTCGTTCGATTCAGGCTGCCGATATATACCTTTTGGGCCTTTGGCCATGGTCGATCTTTTGGAGGATGGCAGGCACTGGTGAATGATTGGCTCAATGCATGGTCCTTGGACAATCCAAACGCCGCCCGCTTGCCGTTTTTCTCCCCCCAAAAGCCTTAACCTTCGAAAACCAACACGGCAAAGCTGCGAAATCAATGAGGTGGGGCGCTTTCCGGTTCTCTGCAACTGAATTGAGAAAACAAAAAGCAATGGGCAAACAAAAGGTAACAAAGGGGAAGCAGCTGCCGGTGGTAATACTAGCTAGCTAGTATTAGTTTTGCTATTTTAAGCAGTAGTGCAGTGACAAATTGATTCTTAGCTAGCCAAGATGGGAAGTGACGAAGACAGGAAGGATCGAAAACGAAAGGATGATGAATCCTCCAAGTCTTCCCAAGAGAACCAGGAGAGAGTAGGGAAGAAGCGCCTTAGCCGCGATTATTCCGATGAGGAGGATTATAAAGACCGCAAGAGGAGCCGGAAAAAATCCTCCAAGAAGTATGACGACGAAAGCTCGGATAGTGAAGACGACAGGCGAAGGTCCAAAAAGGAGAGCAAGAAGAGATCCAAAAAGAAGAGCAGTCGGAA
Source organism: Seminavis robusta (assembly GCA_903772945.1). NCBI lineage: Eukaryota > Bacillariophyta > Bacillariophyceae > Naviculales > Naviculaceae > Seminavis > Seminavis robusta. Next base: position 16,270 of record CAICTM010000695.1, read on the forward strand.
ACGCTCCAAACAAAAGGATAGTGATGACGATGACGATAGTTCCTCCAGTAGCGACGATCGCCGCCGCCGAAGAGCACGAGACAACAAAAAGAAAAAGAAGAAACGAAAAAAGAGCAGTAGCAAACGAAAAAGAAAAGACGAGTCTGACGAGGATAGCAGCAGTGACGAGAGCAAGACCAGGCGGAGCGCCATTTCCGGCAAGAAGATCAAGATGAAGATTGAAAAAGATGCGGAGGATTTGGCCAATGAACGAGCCAGGAAGGAGCTCTTGCAATTCATGAACAGTTCTTTCAAATGATTTTTTTTAAACAGGGGACAACTAGCTACGGTAGCTGTTGGCATGGCTTGGCTACCCCAGAGATGGTGAGTGTAGTGCATGGTTTGTTGTGTTGCTCGCTGGCAACAAAATTCAACTCCCGCCAATTACCGTTCTCACGCTTTCATCCTTCCACGCCCGGATGTAAAATGCGACGGCGGATTGATACTGCTGGGGATCATGCTACCAATGTGGGGTGATCACTACTGGCGGTCTCTGGTAGTGGACGACCCCATTGTGGTATTCTGATGATGAAGATTGATGTTTTTGGATGTTGCTGAACCTTGAAGAGAGAGAGAGAGAGAGTGTGTGTGTGTGTTGGCGCAAACACACTAATATCTTTGATTTCATCAATTTTGGCTTTGCACCTTTGCCAGTTCGGGCTTTGGTGGTGGCTCCTCACTGCCTGAGCGCATGGTTAGTACATGTAGTAGGGTATGTATCAATAGCTGCTAGCAAGATATGAAAGATTCTGAGATTGGGCTGCTTGTAATACGATAATGACTCAGTGTGGCTGAAGATGCGATACTCAGACAACTAGCAAGTTGCCCGAAAAAGTGCATCGCAGACCCGGCTTGCAAATGGATCAAAGGAAGGGAGCTGCCGTCACCCTTTAGAACACCGGAGCTACCTGGAGGCGGGTGGAGTGGAGGTTTCACGCACACAATGTCGAGGCATGGTTTTTTATGGGCGCTGAGGGAGTAATGTACGAATCCATGACTTGCTCGTCAAGGCTGACATTCGGACTCACATGTTCTAGCTACATGTAGGTACTATCCAAAGACTTTTCTAGCTATGAAACAAAGCTACTAAATTAAAGCTTGCTCTTTGGCGGAGGCAAGGATGCGTACATCTGCTCAATCTCCCGTTCGTACTTGTCCTTCATTTGCTTTCTTTTCATCTTGAACGTAGGTGTCAAAAGCCCGTTCTCAACGGAGAAGAGCTCAGCTTCCAAGTGGATTGCTTTGACGACCTCCAGGCTGTTGAGATTTCCTTTTTTGGAGAGACTCTTGATTTCGGCCACCATGGCAGCCTTCAAGGTCTCTGATTTGCAAAGCTCCTCAAAGGGTAGTTGAGCCAGCCGATTGTCGTTTTGCTGATTATTAGCCCAGGTACGAACAGGTTCTTCATCTGGGACAACAATGGCAACCAAGGAGTTTTGCAAGGAGTCGCCATAAACAAAGCACTGTCCAATCAACGGAGACATAATCAAGATATTCTCAATCTTCTCGGGAGCAATGTACTCTTTCAATATTCAGGCCAAGAACCAATTTATTAGTAAAATGACGCTTCCTCCTCAGCAACACCAGTTCCACGCAGTGTACATACCTCCTTGCGAAAGCTTGAACAGATTCTTCTTTCGGTCGACGATTTTGAGCGCGCCTTGCGGAGTCCACAAACCAATGTCTCCGCTGTGGAGCCACCCCTCTTCGTCGATTGTCTCCTTAGTTTTGGTTTCATCCTTGTAATATCCCTTGAAAACACTGGGTCCTCGGATGCAAACCTCGCCGCGACCTCGACAGGGTTCTCCACGGTGCATTTTGTCGGTATGTAGGTATCCCATCTCGGGCACGTCCATCAAGACGATCTCAATGCTGGCCACAGGGCCTCCCACGTGTCCCACTGTAGTCATATCTTCCACATGCACTATCGTGGCTGCGGCGCAACCCTCCGTTTGACCGTATCCCTCCAACACGGGGCATCCTAGCAGGCATCGGAAGAACATCATGACGTTCTCCGCCAATGGTGCCGAGCCACTAATCAGGATGCGGATTTGATCCATTCCCAAGGCTTTTTTGATCTTGTTGAAGATAAGTCGGTCGTACAGAGGATGAGTCAATTGGCCATGCATTTTGATGTTTGCAGACTTGGTCGCAATGCCAGCGTCAAAGATTTTCTTTTTCATGCCACCCGCAGCCGCCATTCCGGCGACGACCTTGTCATAGACTTTGTTCAAGACGCGTGGTGCAGCCGCCATCTGTGTAGGCCGACAGGCCTGCAGATCTTCAATCAACAAGAGAGGATCACCGCGCCAAAATCCGACACTGGCTCCATAGAGGAACATGTTGTTCATGACAATCCTTTCGAAAATGTGAGCCAGCGGCATGTAGCTCAAGTGTCGATCCGTGATTTCGGGAATCATCCCGGAAGGAATACCCGCCATGGCCGAAATTAGGCTCTGATGAGTGAGCATGGCTCCCTTGGGGTTTCCAGTAGTCCCTGAAGTGTAGCAAAATGTGGCAATATCGTTGGGTGACGGTGGATTGTGTTTGTGGGTACCTTCTGTGGCAATGCGCTGCGCCCCTACAGCTTCCACTTTGGCAAAAGAGATGACTTCCAGGGAAGCCTCCGAGGCCATCTGCGCAGATGCTGGTGTTACGCCGTCAACGACAATCGCATACTGAAAGATGGGGCACTCTCCCGATTTCTTGGCTTCGCAAAGGCGAGGCAGTTGTGCTCGGGTAGTCACCACCGACTTGGCTCCAGTCTCACCAAGAATGAATTGGGCAGCAGCTGGTCCAAAGGTATCATAGAGAGCAGCAGTGCAACCGCCAATGCAATAAATACCTTGTTCAGCAATCACAAATTCCATGCAGTTCTTCATGTACATGGCAATCTGCAAGATAAAGGAAGAAAGAAGAGGAAGAAGGGGAGAAATCATTATTGAGATACCCCACGACAATACGAAAGATTCAAGGAAGAAATAAACCCACCACCATGATCCCATCTTCGTTCTTTTGCACCAAGTTCAAGCGCTCCAATCCAGCTCCAAAGGCATTGATTCTCGCCAAACACTCCGTGTAGCTCGAATAGATAAAGGGCGTGGCAAAGCCGCTTGTACTAACCGCGCGGAATCCCATGCAGGGACCCATTGGATTGACGGCCTGGCCAAGGCGAAATCCTTCATAGAGCGTTCGACAACCACTCACTCCCAACTGAGGATGCACCGACGGATCACATGCACGACGAATGTCGCCGCGATCTGCACGAGAAGTGTGCGGGACAACGGTCGACCAAAGATCTTCGTCTTGGACGGGTTCGCCCATCTTGACTTTGGCCCTGATCAAACGAAACAAAAATGCAGAATTAAGATACCGTTTCTCGAGTTATGGGTGCCAGAGCCAGGTAGCTATCAGATGATCTAATGCTGACTATGCCGGGTACTAGACTAGTAGCGCTAGCTAGTGTTGTGAATGCTTTCTGCGGTGGACCTTGCACCGTTGGAAGACGCCATGGATGGGGGTGTCGTGATGCTTCTTCGTCGAGAGAAAACCAACCTTTGATGACGACATCCCTCTTCTGGATCGATCGATCTTTGGTCACGAGCGGCTAAGGTTAAGGCTAGTACCAGCTAACAGGTACCAGAGTCGAGTCCTCAGTGCAATGAGGGCTACAAGCCCGCATGCATCCTTGCTCAAGCAATTCACCAATTTCCCCAGCTCTGATACTGGTCGAGGATGATGGTACCGGTACCCGTCGACAATATGCAGAGATGCCCTCGGCATATCCAGCTAAGGTACCGGTACGTGGGGCACCGCTGGCCCAAAGCTATCTTCAATCATCGGAGACAATTGAAAGACCAACGCCCGCCCTAAGTCTGCAGCTGGATCATATTTAAATATGCTGCATCAATTCCTTGTCACTGGTCCCACTGTTGAAAGATTCAGATTACGTCTTGAATGTGTCATTGATTGAGCAATGCTGCCCTTTCCATGCTATACCTTCATCAACGCTTCCTTTCATTATGTGTGGCACGGGTTGTTGGAGGATAGCTTCAGGTAGGAGAAGCCATGAAGAAACCTGAAGACGACCTCAACTCCGCACCCCTTGTTCGTGGTCGCGGTGAGGGAGGTGGATCGGCAAGTGGTGGAAACTCTAAGGAGCAGATGGATTGCGACGATCTCTTGTCAATTTGCGAAGATGGACGTTCATCAAGCGGTACTGATGATGAAATCTCGAAGGTCAATACTGATGATGGACTCTCGAAGGTCGGTAACGATACCGTCAACAACGAGGCGGTTGCCAATTCAAGCCAGTCGGAACAGCACTCAGACAGTGCAAATGAGACCACTGGTATCCGAATCTCTCATGCAACGCAAATCCTCCTGAACCGATACAACCCAGACAGGATGCAGCTTTCACCCAGAGAACGCCAATGGGCCTTGGACATCAAGCAAGCCATTGAAAGTGCTACAAATTTGGACAACTTCACGGACATGCTCTATGCCCAGTTGGCCATTGTCGGGGAGGGAAACGTAACTTGGGCTTTGTCGAAAGCCCGCCAGATGCAAGAGTACAAGCAGGAGCACGGTATCCGTGGCACTTTGGAGGAAGGCCTTTCACACATCTGGGGCGCCCATGTCAGCAGCCACATCCTTTCAGTGGACTTCAATCTCCAACATGGAGGCTACATCATATCCAGTGATGTAACCAATCTCGATTCCAATGTATTGGAATCACCAGAGTTGGGCCATGGCTTGATGCAGTGGCTCTACTATTTGCCTCATCTGCTGAATCCTGACTTGCAGGCCGTCAGAGCTGGCATCACTGCGCTCGTTGAATGTGAAGGAAACGAATTGAACATCAACATGATTGGCTTGGAAGGCTTCCGTACTCTTGGAGAGGGGTGGAGTGTATACCCCACAAAGCATCAAGCACTCAAGTTCTTCAACTCACCCATGACGTTTGTAAGAATGTTTGCTTGGTTTGCCTGTGTTAGATGTAGATTTCTGAATCTGTCTGTCTGCTGTGGCTGAACAGTTTCCTTCAACTTGTCTTCTTCAACCACCAATTTGCTTTTTCAGAATATGCTGGTAGCCATGGTAAAGCCTACTTTTCCAACAGAGTTGACATCCAAAATCCACTTGGGATGTAAGTTTCCAGCTGGGAGGTTAGACAGGCTTTACAACATCCCAAGCGAGGAAGCAGCCAAGGCCAGGCTCTGCCAGAAGCTGGAAGAGTTGTTGAAGAAAAGATATGAGAATGAAACTCAGTTTTCCTTGGATGAAATTCAAGTTGGTGGTATAGAAACAGCAGTGAAGTAGCTAAAACCCCTCCCAATTCAGAAAAGTTTGCTCTACATTGATTCTTGTATGTCATACCCATACGGCATACAGAAGTTTTTGATGTAAGGGTATCTCTGCTCCATATATTTGGCAAAGTAGGCTTTTAAAAGCCTATGATTGAGCCCTAGCTAGCATGGAAAGCATGTCATTGCTGTACCAGGGGGCAGATTTGACCTGTTGGGAAATGGGTGGAGAGAAGGTGCTTAGTAGCACATAAAGGAGTAGAGCTTTGGGAGCAGATTGATGTTGGTTATTATAGGCAGTTTTGACAAATCGGGGAAGGTAGTTGTGCCAAAAGATGTGGTGTTGGTGGTAGAGCAGCAAGATGCTTTGTGCCGTAGAGAATTCTGTATGATTGGTTGGGTTGCCAAGATCTAAGAAGGGTCAACAGCATGGGTACCAGGAGGAGGATGTCAGCTTGAATGATAGCCTGAAGATAGTCTAGTCTTGGGAGACAACATTGTTTTTGGTGGCTAGCTTCTACCTAGTTGCTTGAAGATGGACCTTATGAAGTTGGTTGGTTGTGTATGCAGGTTGGGCACCAGGCAAAGATGGTGAATTGGTCACAGTGACATCTACTGCAAGAAGACTGACAGGATTGGTTGGTTGTGCGTGGATGGCTGCTGGTTGAAGCACGATTCCACCATTGGCATGGCTTTGGTTGGGGGCACCAAAGGATCAACAAGACCCTGAGTGGGTGAAGTGTGCTTGAGGTGCGAGGTGGGGGAGACGAAACAATTTATTTGCCGAACGGGTGCGGTACCAGGTACTAGTACCAGTAGCTCTGCTGGCCTCGAATGAAGCGGACACGGGACAGCAACCACCCGGGACCGGCCTGCATTCCGGTTGGATCTTGCTACCAGCTGGATGACCATGATCACGATAATGGTTGCTTCTCTAAGTCTTCTTTCGATTTCCCCTTTAAATCTTCGACTTTAGTCCCTCCACATTTTGGATACCTGCACAGTTCACGTGTTATGTGCTGCTGTCAACAGCCAAGCCATGCTGATGGATGCTTTGTACTAATACAGTCAGCCCTCTCTCTTATTTATGAGGGGGTATCCTGGACTTTGATAAATATAATGGAGGGCATAAATATAAGCGTTTTCTAGGGCCTTATTTGCTAGTAAAGTACGAATGAAGGGAGCTATCACGCTTTCGCTTGCCTGCCTTAGCAGCCCAATCGGCGTCGTTCATGTTGGTCTAGGTCGGATTGGAGCCTTTGGTATGGTTTGCGTGAAATTGTTTGGCAGCTCACAAGAATTGTTTTTGTCTGGTCAAAACCATCCTTCCAAAAATGCACGTAAGCAACCAGGGCTTGGGCTGGCACCGACGAGACAGCCTCTGAGAGGTGCGTGCAGAGGTACCGCAGAGGTGCGAGGAATCCCACGTCCATTGGATCTATATCGGCATTTTACATGCCATCTCGGTCAAATTGAAACGGTTGGAATGGATTGTGCGACGTTGTCGGGCTGCTCGAAAGATTTGTTGCTGCAGTCACGGTCACTCATGACTGCAGTCACGGTCACTCATGACTGGGGGGGGATCTCGAGATTTAATAAATATAATAGAGGGAATAAATAAGAGATTATAAATAAGAGCGAGGGCTGACTGTAGCATGATGAAAACTATTGTGAGCTACCGGTATGAGCAACTGTGAGAAAACAATTTCTACAGTTCCCTTAGTAGGTGCACTACAGGATAATGATGTTATGGTGTTCATATGGACTTCTGAGGTGTCGTTCGTCGTTCATCTCTTGCTCCAAGCTCCGAGTGCCGACAGGATACGGATACGGTTGCCGACACTGTTGCCGCTATCGGTATCAGTATCGGTATCAACGACCGATGGCTTGTTGCTGTTGTAGTATTAATAGCGACTATTTGTTGATGTTAAAGTAGTGGTAGCAGTCGCGATCATCTTTCGATCAATCGTCTAGTTTGTTGACTGGCGACAAACTTCCCATCCTGTTGGCCAGGGATGAATCATCTATGGTGCACCGCAGGAAGTGCTACATTGCATGCCACAGTTCTTTGTATTCATTGGTATTGCCACTGTGGGATGTAGAGTTGGTCTTGGCTTATGAAATGGCTTCCACAACCACCACTGATGCAGGAAGCACCCAAAAAGAGGAGAAAATGGTTGCCTCCAGTTTATTAGCCCCTGAGTAACTACATAGCCACTAAATGGACTTCTAGATAAAACCGCTGCGACCGTCATGTTAATATTGACAAAGTAGTAATGGGGAGTACCCTCTGAATGTTACCATGAGAGTGGCAAAGTACATCTACTTTAGAGGTGGGAGGTGTGATGAGAAAAAATGATGGAAGGTGGCTTGTTTTTGATGTGTGTTGTTTCATGCTGTTTTTATGGCATTTCCGGATTGGTTTCACCAGTGACTTTTTCGTGTCAAGCCAAAAAGAACTGTTCCGTGGTATTCCCTGGACCAGTCAGCACGATAATGGTGGTCACAAATAATAATGGTCTTGGGGCTGGTAGCTTGCGTTCGGTCCGAGTTCGAAGCTTCATCACAAAACCACAAAACCATCCTATTGCAAACCCACCTCTTGCTTTGATCTGCTCTCAAACATTACAACAATTTGAATCGTTGACGACAACCATGACAGCGTCACCGCATTTCTCAGGATTGGAAAGGAGCCTCTCCTCTTGGTCTGCCGTCAAGTTCTTTTTGGCTCTATTTGTCTTGTCGCAGGGATGGATCATCATGACACTTGGCGAAACAGGGGAAGACGTGGGAAGACTGCAAACGATGTGCCTGAGATATCCCACAGATCCAGCTGCAACAGGACATGCAGCTCGCCAAGTGCTTGAAAAATGGACCACCAGAGACATTCACAACTTTGAACATCATTTTCTGATTGATTTGTGGATTCACCCAATCCTCTACGCGCTGTTCTATACATCCGCATTTTTGCACGATCTCATCCACCGACAGGAAAACGCCAATACAGAATCAACAATCAATCCAGTTTTCGTTGGGAGATCAGGAGTCCTTGTCATATTCTCAGCCGCCCTGTGTGATATCCTGGAGAATGTTCGGCACAAATCCATCACATTTGATTCAAACAATGGCGTCATTGCTCCCGATCAAATGATGTATGAAGCGTGTGTCTTTGCATCCACCAAATGGTTTATTATGGGAGCTGTGAGTCTTTGGCTGCTATTCAGATATTTCAGTGCACCTACTAGGGCCGCAGCAAAGAGCGACTGATTTACATAAAATTAACATACTGTAAGAGTGTTGCTTGAAGGCTTGTGGGGCTCAGGTTCCTCTGTCAAACTATTCAGATATTTTAATGCTCCTAGGGTCGCAGCAAAGAGCGACTATTTAAGTAAAATTATCCCTCCCTCGTGTTGATTCATGGCAATGGCTTGAGGCGGCTCGTGTTGTTGGACTCTTCTGTCGTCACCAGCGCGGGTGTGATAGAGATCTTGGCCTCTGTCTGCAGGCACCATAGAATTCATTGGAGGGGCTGATGGGTCGTACGGCAAGGAGATTTCTGGTAGTGAAGTCTTTCTCCATGATCGGCATTACACAGGTGGCAGTTTTGCATTTGAGAATACACACCGCAATCCCCAGATGCTGCTTCGGGCCGAAACAACGACGAAAACGGCTCTTCCGTCCACATTGGGGCGCATGTTGGAAAGCATCACTGGAGCGACTCAAGCCCAAACTGCACGAGCCACCTTGGAAGCAAGCAGTCCCTGTGTCTGGAGTGGTAGCGTATTGTCGGTTCAATGCTTCTTTTTCCTGGGAGTGTAAGGACCATGATATGATTTCAACTGTCGCTGTCCATCCAACACGAAAATTTCATATGTTTGCGGTTGTTGCGGATCGTCGGCAGCAGGAGGATGGACTCGAACTACAACGTGCCCCCAAGTGGAAGCAAAGAGTCTCGCCAACTCTGGTCCCATGGCATTCAATCGTTCGGGAAATACGTGGGTGGCAAATATCTGACGACTCGGAGATTGCAGCAGTCGCACACTCTCACTTTTGGGTTGATCCGAGCACCACCCCTGAAGAACCACCACGGGTGGATCCATCACGTCGACAAACTCTGCAGTCACACCATGTCCATGATGATTCAAGCTCGCCACATCGACGGCACCAGCCGCTCGGGCCGTGGGTCCAATCGTGTCCAACAGGATAGTATTACCGTGCTTTTCGCGTACCACTTCTTGATCTGCCCCTTCGTAATACCGGAAATCCCCATATTGAATAACAAAAGCAGCACTCAGGGCGTTTTCGTTCCATTGTCCGTGTTCATCGAGAAACGTTCCGTTAATCTGTGCTATTGTTGTTGTTGCTTCGTCATTATCATTATTTTGCACCACCAGATTGTTGTTTTTAATGACTTGAATGACAAGATCCTCTTGCTGTTGTCCGTGCAGAGGTCGAATTTGTGTCTTGCTTCCCACTTGAAACTGCTCCATGGATATTTTGGACTGCTTTGTAGCAATAGTAGTATCCACAAAGTCGATATAATGTTTCGTGTTGTCATCTCCCGCGGACCTCAAGTCCTTTGGGAAATCGTACTGAGGGTATCCTCGATCCACGAGCTTGCCAATGGGCAATTGGCTGGCAATCCAAGGAATCCCTGACAGCGATACGGCTGACAAATTGTTGTTGTTGTTTGGTTCTCCAAAATGATCCGAATGAAAATGCGTCGCGAGGAGATAATCCAAGGTTCGGTTGTGTCGTTGCTTGGAAGAAGGCCAAAATTCCGTCATGTAGTCAAATATCCATTCGGAGGGACTCTTGGAAGCAATTGGAACTGGATCCAGTGCCTTTAGCTTGTCATAGGGCGGTCCCAGTGATTTCCACCATTGGCGTTGTTTTTCCAGGTTGACTTGTCCCGCATCGATAAGCAGCGTGGTGGAATCTGGCAAAATGATAAACGTGGAGACACTGCTTCCCACGTAGAGATGATGAATATCCAAAAATCCGGGCTTCCATGGGTCAAATACTTGTTTTGCGGATGTCGTTGGGACTGCTGCATCCCACTTGAGGTAGCTGCCGGCGTCGTTCCAAACGAGAATGACAACA
>CAICTM010000695.1:26727-41727 GCA_903772945.1 Seminavis robusta
CCCAGATCGACGCAATGCAATCAACCGCACCTCATGTTCCCTTTGCCATTCCCAACTCAGTCAAGCAAAGCTAGCTAGCAGCACAGCAAAGAGGGTGCCGATGAATGGACGCCTTGACTGCAATGCCAAGGATGTGAAACAACGGCATTTCAGTCCCCTTTGGACCCGAATCGAATGCCCGGACACTCCCGAGAGGTCCATCGTGCATCAAAGCTTAGATACTCCAGTGTCTCCTCAGCGTTGAACGCTTGACAACCCCGACTGAATGGAGTTGACTCGACTCCGATTCGACTCAGTGGACTCAACTCGCATCGACACTAACCTTGACAAGTTTGGCAGCCGCTGTTGACTGCCACCATCGTTGAGAGCTCACAAACAGCAGCAATCGCAACAACGAAAAGATCATCCCCTCCCGTATCTAACATAAAGCAGTAATACACAATGGCTGATGAATCCGGTGTCGTCAACTTGGTGCGTTGGTTGATGGGTTGTTCTACTGGCCTGTCTTGGACTGGGCTGGTTCTTCTGTTTGTTTGTTTTTGCTGTTCTGTGACTTTTTTGTTTCTCATCGTGCCTCTGTGCTTCTGTTTCTGATCATCCATCCGCTCTATTTATTGTGTACATAGGAATCCCGCGAGGGCGAATGCTTTGAAGTTCCCGTCAAGGTGGCTCGTTTGTCTCAGATGATTGACGAGATGTTTGACGAAGACGAAGACATGGAAGACAAGAAGGTTCCCCTGCCCAACGTGTCGTCGGAAGTCTTGCGCAAAGTCATTGAGTTTGGAAAACACTACCAAGAAGAACAAATGACTCCCATTCAAACACCACTCAAATCATCCAATATCGAAGATCTCGTGCAATCCTGGTATGCCGAGTTTGTCAATCTACCGCAAAAGCAACTCTTTGAACTTGTGGCTGCTGCCAATTATCTCAATATCAAGCCATTGCTCGATTTGACCGTATTGGCCGTTTCCATTCTCATCAAGGGAAAATCCGCAGCCGAATTGCGCGAAATTTTCAATGTCACGGGTGATGCGGCCGAAGGAGACGGTGAAGCCGCGGCGGCGGGAGATGGCGACAACTAGAAAATACACACAAATATGATATTATATACATGAAAATGAGAATGCGACAATATCGTTCCTAGTCTACTTGGGTCAAAGATTTTTTATTACTTTTTTTATTGTAAAAGGAGGTAGCAATCCTACAATTCACTTGCGAATCGAATCTTCCATCGTATCGTTCATCGTTGAGCATTTGGAGCTGAACGAACGAACGTCGTGGCGGAACTCTTTCTAGGCCATTGCTGATGCTCAAAGCACGTGGAGAAAGCACGGAAGACGAGAACCAAGATCAGCGTTCTCTGGAGTCGAGTCGTCAAGGGAGGTTCATCTGGCTGCCGGTGCCTTTTGAGGGGTACGGTAGCACCGCTGTTCAGAGCCCGTCACTCATTTTGCATCCATCCATCCATCGACTCGACTCGACTCGGCTCCCTTCCCATCGTAGTACAATTGCCAGATCACACTTCATCACTTCTTTGGATCGCGAGGCACTATTCATCCTGGACTTTTTCAGAGGTACCGTAGTTCCAAACGAGCGACAATTCCTACCGTGCTAGTCGGGCGCCCCTGCATACATCATCACATTGTTTCTGGCGTCCTCCAATCCCAATCTTTGCATCAAAAGAGCCGAAACCATTCTACTTGGCTAGCTAGCTATTGATCCCTTTTCCGAGTTTCCAAGCAACCCTTGTACCGTACTACGATGTATGCACTTGCAATCCCTCCCATGCAAGGATTCGATTCCAAACTTAGCTTCCGCACAATTATTACATGTGTGCATAGGCTGTAGACTACAATAATAATCCGCTTCAAAACAAACAAAGATTCGTTCACTTTTGCATAGAGAAAGAAAAGGGGGAGAGGTTGTGAAAAGGGGGTCCCTAAATATTTTGTTCTGTTGATCGGTTCCGGATGTTTGATTGGCACATCGGCGGCCAACAGAACTTGAACTTCTTTCTTTGTTGCTTGTTGTTGTCTACTAGTACCGTACTTCCACAATCTCTCATCTTTAGATAACTATTCTTTGAAAACATAATAATGAGCGAGACAGGAACCGTGATTCTGGTGAGATAGCTATTGGCGGAAACTGTGAGATCGAATCGATGTTTCGTTCGTTCCATGAGCTGACCCTCCAATGGATGGTATCTTTGTCTTCTTCTTCTTCGTCTTTATAGGTAAGCCGAGAGGGCGAAACCTTTGACGTGCCGATCAAGATTGCCAAAATGTCACAGTTGGTGGCAGATACATTCGATGAAGATGAAGACAGTGATGATGAAGACGACATCAAGACCATCCCATTGCCGAATGTGAGATCCGACATTCTCCGGAAGATTGTCGAATTTGGAACCTACTACCAAGAGACTGAGGCCATGACGGCCATTCAAACGCCATTGAATTCATCCAGGCTCGAGGACCTTGTACAGGAATACTACGTAGAGTTTGTCAATGTGGAAAACAAGATGCTGTTTGATCTTGTTGCTGCAGCCAATTTTATGGACATTAAGCCGCTGCTGGATTTGACTTGTTTGGCAGTTTCCATCATGATAAAGGTAAGTGTGTTGCTCTTTTGACTATGTATTATCTTGCGCGAGTTGGTTTGGCTGGAATCATATGCTAATGCATGCATTACTGAATTACCACAGGGTAAATCGCCCGAGGAGCTGAAGGAGATGTTCAAAATCAAGGGGGCCAGCAGCGCAGAAGAAGACAAGCAGGTCCTGGAAGAGAACGACTTTATACAACAATCAACAGAAACCTAGCTAGACTAGTACATGTTGCCAGTCTTTGTACTAGCTAGGAATGCGTATCACCTGCTTTTATGCATATCTATACACTATACATACATGATATATTATACAATCTGTATCAGTATCACTTGAAAACGGGAAAGGATAGAGCGCACGAAACATCCGTCGAGTCGGTTACATGTAGTCTACTTGCTCTCTAGCTAGACTAGTAGTAGAATGCGATGGGATTTCTAGATACCGGTACAAGATGTGCTTCTAGCTAGTAGGGGAGCTTTTTTACATGCATATCATTGCACCGCTTTTTCTACAATAGACAAGTGACTGGGTTAGTTAGTTAGACAGTACTGTAGTCACAACGTGATGAATCTAGTGTAGTGCGATTGATTGTGCTCTCCATCGCTTCGTGTTCAACAGAGGACGATGCATTTGGCCACCTGTCTAGCTAGCTAGCATTCACTTTTAAAGTACATAGTTTGGCTTGATGTTGCTATTGCTATTTCAAGTTTCCCCTTTTGTGGCTCGTAGCTATTGATTCCTCTCTTTCACATTCTTTCCGGGCCGATTGCATTCGGCCCCAAAGTAGCTAGCGACAAAAACAATGGAATCGAATGATTCAATCTACCGCTTCTGGCGCTTGTTGTCATTCTCTTGCTGCTCTGTTTCGGGGGTCACAGGTCTGGCATTCTTAGGAGGACGTGTATTGTTGTTGTCTGTCTGGGATCGGATCAACCACCGACTCTTTCCGTGTACTCTCCAACGCAAATTGGCCGTAGCTGCAACAGCTCCGCTCTGGAACAGACGGCGCTCCATTTCGGTCAATTGGTTGGTATACGATGTGACATCATCCCCAACACTGCTCAAGGACCAATCCAAAGTTTGGCGCAGGCGTTCGCCTGTGTACGTCTACATAGAGATCCAAAGATTGTGATGTGAGCAAAAGATGGGACCACAGGACTTCATACATCCAAAAACTCCACATTGGTTTAGCTTGCTTGCTTACCTTGAGCAATGTATTTCGCAGTTTCTTGGCTTCCAATGCCACTTGCTCCAATCGATCCCTTCGAGAGCTGGCTGCAGACTTTGACACCTTTTGAACACTGGTTTCAATCAAGTCAACCAAGAAACGTCCTGCCATGAAGTATCGTTCATTTCTCTTCCTGGTAGGTATAGTATAACAAAACCAGAGTTAGAAACACTTCATCGATCTCATCATCAAGTTCAGTTCACATTCAGGTACCATGGCTTACCTCAAGTTGACTTCTGAGGGTGCCGCTTCCAGCCGTTCTCGCGCCTTTCGCTGATAGTGGCGAGGGATCCCAATATTGACAAAGTCCAAAGATGCCCACTTGTCAAGTGCCCACAATGGTAGCTTGACCCGACTTCCCTCGGGCAAGTAGTGTTTCCCAGTGCCGTGAAGATCAGGGTCCAAATGCGCCAGATAAGAGAAATCAAAGTTCGTCGAACAGGGAACCAGTTCCTCTTCTGCCAAGATGGCGTCGACATCGTAGTAGTTAGGCATGCTGCTTCACACTCTTTCCTCTTCTTATACAAAACAAATAATGCAACAACCCAACACGAGCACCCTCTTTGAAAATTAATTGTGATGATGCCGTGATGGAGCCAAATTGTGAAGAGGAATGGCGGGGGGAAATGGTTCGAAATATTTAGCCGCGCCCACCACTTCAAGCTACAGCCAGTTAAGCTGTGAACAATTACATTATGGCGAGACGAGCCTCACTCTCTCCGTTTAGAGAGCTTTTGCATCGCCGATCGATCGGTGGTGACGGTGATGGAGTCTTCAGTTTGACGAAATCAGACCTGAAGGATCCTGAAGGTCAGCAAACACAAGGCTTGATCTTTCTACCGGTAGGTTCGATAGCTCGTTAGGCCATCCTTGAGCATGGAAGCCGAGCAAAAAAGATTGAGCGAAAATATTAGAGCCATGGTCACCAAGAGTAGCAGTATCGACGCTAGTTCGAGCATCGTCGAGCATGACAGAGAGGATCCACGGGGGAACGCCGAACTTTCGTTCCCATCAGTTGAGGCCCAAGAACAGCCAGCTGCAGATGCAGTCAATTCAAGTCTCCGTCATGAGAACCAATCACATCAGCTATGGGCCAGAAGGGTGCGACCAATTTTGATTTTGGCATTGGCAGCACTGGCCTTGCAGGGTTTGCATGTGTGGCACGGCCATGAAGGCGAACGGTTGACATCGACAAATTCAGGACTTGAGGAGAAAACTTCAATCAACACTGTGCTAGAATTAGGTCCTCGTTTTGAAGATAAAGATGAACCACGTTTGCGTGCTTCCGAACCTCGTTTTTCTCCATTTTTCTGCCACAACGATCCTGATGTGCTCAAGTTCTTTGAGAAGAACAGCAAGCATTGGGGCTACAAGACTTCCTTGTCAGACTTGGATGTTTGGGTTGTTTCACATGGAGGTGTGGCTTCAGAATACTTGTATTCCCATCTGAAAGACCGTGACATCCATCTGGTTCCAAGCCCGAAGCACAACCTTGCATATTTGTGTCATTTGGGCAATCCAGAAATGGTTGAATTGGTCTATCCATCGGACACACCCATCTTGGTCATTATTGGTGACTTTTGGAGGGCATTGATGTCCATGCACCGGCGCAACTATTTGAAATTGAATATGGCCAAGATTGTATTTGGAGAAGAACGCTGCAAAATGCCAAAGTACAAAGATTATGTGTCCAAGAATCCCAATGATCCTGCTGGGATCAAGGCCATGATCAGGACCTACACCAAGCTTCCAAATGTTGTTTTCCTAAAGGCCCCATACAGCAAAGAATCTGTCATGCAAGCTGCACAATTGCTGGGACTTGACAAACTGCAAAACCTCTCATCCCTATTCCAAGGGTTTGAAGCACATCAGCGACAAACCAACAACACATTTATTGTACCTGAACTTATTCCCATCTACGAGCCCTACAAGGAACTGCATCAGTTGCTAGACAACTCAACCATTCCGCCTGTCTGGACTTCATCGCAGCTGCCTGTGGAGCTGGAGATGTACCTCATCAAAGAGGCAAATGTGAATAGATAGCAAAATGGGATAAAAGTCCATCCCTGTTGAGGTGGCACTTGCTTTGTGGTTGCACCCGTACCCCACCTGCGTGCCAGCATATGCAAAAGCAGTTTGGAAGGCTTTTCCGAGTCCAGTCGCTTGAGTCCACCCGTCACTCTTGTGCAACTACCGGTACCAAGTAGCGCAGGCGTCCCAGCATGGGACCATGAAGCTCAATGGTGTCGCCGAATCCGCTATTAGTACCCCTTCTAAAACCGACCGAGCGGAGAGTATTACTGTGTATCGCGGCGCCACATTTTAAAAGAAAGTTGCTCAGCTATCTCATCCTTACTGGGCTTGCGGACAACGCAATTGCCTTTATCACGAAAGCTTAAGGTTTGGTTAAAAGTGCGTGTTGTCAACTGCAGTTCATGATCGGCAAGGCAGTACTATTTCTAGCTAGTTAGTAATTGGACGAGACGGCTTGGGTCCACTGCTGATGTGACCGCAATTGAGACAACTGCCATCGCAAACCATGTGACCTTGGAAGTGCCCATTCCTCGTGGGTTGACAGGCTTCTGACGTTTACCTACAGTATGGAAGAAGGAAACCAGTACACTCAGTCTTCAATGGTGTCCCCGTGGATGCGGAATCGGTAGATGCAAGTGTAGTCAGCGTTCCCCCAGTTGTCCGTCACCTGTAACCGGATTGCATTGACACCTTCATTGATAGAATCGGAGCGATCCGGAGACGAAAACAAGGCGTCATTGCCTTCCATGCCTCCCCCACAAGTCCCAGTGTCTTGCGCGCAAGTGCCGCCGTCACCGCCCTCGTCCTCTTCAATCTCCTCCTCGGGTAGTGGAATCTGAAACGTCTGAATACTAGGCCCCGAAATGTTGTATTCAAAGTCGTGCAGAACAATCGGTTTCTGAATGTCAAAGTTCAGTCCATCTGGACACAAACCACGAACGTAGTCAGCGTCGTCTTCGTCCGAATCGTTGCCTTCATCCAAATAGTCGTCTTTGATGTAATCACTCTGTCCGGCTTGCTTCACCCAGCACGGCGGGAAACCAAACACTCGAACAGTTTTTGGGGCACTCTTGCGTTCAAAGGGATCTTCAAATAAGAGTTCCGGGGCATGATCCATAGTCACAGCTCTGACCTTGACAGGGTTCTGCAGCCGCAGTGTTACCTGTCCCGATGAACCTGCCATTGGCCAACAAGAGCCGGGATAGAGGTGTGGTGTTAGAATAGCTTCCGGTGGTGCCGTGGCTGCCATCTTATGGAAACCCTGATGAACGAATAAATGAATGAGTGATAAGCATTTCCAAAGCAAGGCACCAGCAAGCAAGCGAGATCGGTCAGTCGGTCAGTCAGTCGAGGAACCATCCTTTCGCCTGGCATGACAAGCAATCCAACATTACTTACAAAGGTATGGTAGACATAATCGGGAATGGCCACGTTCCATTTTCTCCATCCGACCGGCATTATTGCATCTAGCCCCCGTTCCCAGTCATCCGGCAAATACTGGAACCACCACTGGGCATCAATGGGACTATTTTGTTTGGCAGCCGGTACATAGTTGTCACTGGTGAGAAAGTGTACCACAGATGCTTGGGCGAGGTGATCTACCATTCCCACAGTGTCGTGAGAATATTTGACCAAAGATTCTTGCACTAGATGGACGGCATCGACCAGAGTGGCACCCGAGCATTCCACCTCTGGTGCTGCTTCGTCATCATTGTCATCTACCACTTCCGGTTCCTCGACGGCCTTTCTCATTTCATTTCCCAGTTCACCCAGAGCAGTTGTTGCTTCAATGACGACTTCCTCCAATTCTTCTTGCAATGCTGCCACTTCCTCTTCGACCAGTTTGACACACCAATCTTCGAGCTTTTCGTCGCTCTCCTTGACAATGGCTTTGACGTCTACCAGATTTTGGAGTTGGGCCTTGGTAATGGCACCTTCTGGTACAATCGTCTTTTGTTTCTTTTTCATTTGCTTTTTCTTTTTCATTTTCTTCTTCTTCTTCTCCTTTTCTCTCTTCTTGATGGCCTTTTCTCGTTTGGCTTCTAGTTTTTGTTGTTGCTTTTCTCGTCGCGTGGCTTCCCGTTCCTCTTTTTCTTTTAACTTTTCTCGTCGTTGCAACTCTCGTTTTCGCAACTCTTCCATTTCTTTCTTTAATTCCAAAATCTGTTCGGCATTGAGATCTCGTATGCGCTTATCGATGCGTTCCGCCTTTGTTGCCACAGCTTCTTTCAGATCCTCAATCTCTTGTAGCTTGGTCCCGAGTCCGTCGTCGTCTTGGACAATTTGGTGGGAGAGTGTGGAGAGTTTGGATTTGGCGTCATTGTAGTCGTCTAGAGTCCGTTTGGCCATATCAAATGCCTTTTTGAGTTTGCGATCCAACTTGACTTCTTCTTGGCGTGCCTTTCGGCTCTCTGGATCCAACATTTCCAAGCCAGTCAAATTATTATTGGTGGCTGCATTGGCCAGCGAGACGAGAAAACTGCTGCTCCAGACCACCAACAGGATGTGGAGCGATACTGCTACTAGCGGTCGCCGAAGCCGTGAAGACGACATGGTCAAACTTTGTACGGTGGTAGTCCTCTTGCACAATCTACTACTTCAGCTCAATGATTCGATTCCACGCCATTGTGAAACAGCCTTTCGTTGTTGGTCAGTTGTTGGTCGACAAACACTTTGGAAGCACAATCGCTCCGATCGCAGAAAAAGATCATTCCCGTTCGTGTCTACATTGGTTGCGAGGGTGAAGGATACTGTATGGTATCGTACTTAGAAAAACAGCGCACGTGCCAGTCTCAGCATCGGCACGAGCATCCTTCATCCTTTCGCAGCAATGGTGAAAACCCGGACCATGATGTGCTCCACCTCTTCCATCCGAACACCAGGTGCTTGAACAGCTCTTGATGAACACATCATATCCATCTCCTGTTTCATGGACGACACATTTCTAACCCATCGTCAAGAGAATCAATCCTACAACATGCGCATGCAAGCAACAACTCCATCAACCATGGACTCCAGAACTACATGTACTTGCCAAGAAGGCACTCATCAGTCATCCTCACCTGATGTTCATGCAGTTGACACTCCCGCTTCTTCTTGTCTTTTGGAGACCCCCATTGCCATGAGTCCATCTACCACTCCATTGCAGGAACAACAGCAGCATCAACAACAAGTCTATCTGATGGAAGGAATTCCAGAGCATTTGGGAAAACAGCAACAGCTTTCCACTCCTCCTCCCGACGATTGTTCGTATGAATCACTCTTGTCCTCTCTGGGAGAAGGCGACGAAGGGTTTGTGGAGGATGACGACCAAGACAATCAATCCTTTTACTTTACGCCTCTCGAAGAACGACCGTCCAATCGAATGGAACGACTCCAACGAGAGCTGCAGCTAAGAACCGAGCTGTTGCAGTATCTGGCAAAAGGACAACCACCCGACTATGTGGCCAAGCTGAAACAGCAAGAAGAAACCGTACAACAATGGACACTCCAAGTGGCACAGCAAAAACACAATGCTCGGCGACAGCGAAGAGAAGAACGACGGAGACAACGATTGCGAGAAAAGTCACTCCATCAACAAGAAGAAGAAGAAGACACGCAATTGCAGACGCCATCCACAGCGGGAGATAGTAATGAAGCTACCGTTAGTCATAATAACACGGCTTCTCATCATCCAGTCACACCCAAATCACTCCAATTTGCAGCAGCAACCACATTGCCAGCCACGACGGAAACACAACCACAACCCACATCACTAGAGTCTCCCGAGATTTCACCCACATCGTCCGTCTCTGGCAACCACAACAACATCAGTTCCAATAGCACCAACACTCCAGCCACCATCACTACTACTATAGCCACCACACTGCTGCAACGATTCCTCTCGTACGATTGGGACTTTGAACGGTACGAGGGAATCCCCGCCGTGGTCTCCCTCTTGCTCGTGTGCGTGGCCCATTGTGCCCTCTACGAACTCGTATTGGCACTGGTATTGATCTGTTTGCAGCCGTGGGTATCCTATCGGATATTGACCGATCAAAACGACAATATTCTCGAAGATAAAGACGTTTACGCACAAGAAGATATTGGATACGGGGTTGTCTTGATGGTAGGAATGATGATTGCCAGATGTTCGGGATTGCTCTACAGTTTTTCCAAAAAAACAATTCCCAATGCCCCCAAACCCCATGAGTTGTACATGTATCCACATCGCATCGACCGTAATTTGGCTAGATGGATGCATTCCACCAAACACGGTCGTCTTGTCAAGGGACTATTGGACGTTCTGAGCTTTTATCTCTGCTTTGTTGCCATTATGTACTTTTTGAATCGATTTGCGCTCTGCGTCGATCAACGGTCCTCTATTTTGGAAAACATGCCCAGTGCCGTCAATAATCGGACACAACAACAACAACAATCCAGGACAAGCTGTCTACACGACGACAAGAATGCCAGCATGTGCCCGCTCCATGTCAATGACGTACTGTTGCCACAAGATCGTGTGGTTTCGTTACGACTGGATCAACAGCATTACTTTCAAGTAGTAGAAGAAGAAGAAATGGACATTGACGACGAAAAGAAGCATGCCAGATTCCTACACATGTTGTTGGAATGGGATGGAATCCCCGTGTGTCCGGGAGTGGAAGATGAAGAAAATGACGATTCAGAAGACGACCAATACTTCCAAGTAATAGAAGAAATGGACCAAGACATCGACGACGAAAAGAAGCATGCCAAATTCCTCCATATGTTGTTGGAATGGGATGGAATCCCTGTTTGTCCGGGAGTGGAAGATGAAGAAAATGACGATTCAGAAGACGACAACAATGATGATGTCGAAGAAACGGACAACGATGACGACGGTAACAACGACAATGAGCCAGTGGACAATGACGACGACTTGCCGGTATGTTCGCTATGGGAGAACGCAGAGGAGGCAGCAGATGCAGTGGAAGTCGAGAACAACGACAGTTACGACGAAGATGAAGAGGACGAAGAAGAAGATGACGACGGTAACAACGACAATGAGCCAGTGGACAGTGACGACTTGCCGGTGTGTTCGCTATGGGAGAACGCAGATGCGGTGGAAGTCGAGAGCAACGATAGTTACGACGAAGATGAAGAGGACGAAGCAGAAGATGAAGAGGAAGACGCAGACACGTTTCGCAGCCTCTTTGAGCTTGTGCCTCGGCTGCCAATGTGTCCTGTGAATGACTCTGTACCAGTAGCAGTTGAAGAGATGGAAGTCAAAGTCAGCAACCCAAAACAGACGGAAAAAGATGATGATGACAGTGACGACGATGATGACGACGAGCCCTTCGACAGCAACAAGACATTTTCCTTTGAATGGGATTTGCCCGCATGCGACGACAATATCAAGGAGAAGAATAGGTACGGCAACCGCATCGTCTGGGAAGGTGGGCACGAAGACGAAGAGTATCTGTATCGAAAGTTGTCTGCCTCGGCGTATCATCAATTCTGGGGTTATGGGTACCGGGCAGCTATGTTTGATTTGCCACGTCAATTGTTCTTCAACTTTGCTTGTTCTGTTGTGGCGATTTACTTGCTCAAGCGCTACTTTGCATGTTCCTTTTGGGAGGATTGGTAGTCGGCCTCAGGCTGCCATTCATAAGAAACAGTATACTAGTAGATCACTTACATTGAGCTGTGTGTCGCAAAACGGGGCCTTCTTTCTTTCTCTAGACTTTGCATGCTTTCTTCATTATTAGAGCAGATCAGACTCGCAACTACTTGCAGTGCCACCGCTGGAAGAACTGCTGGTCAAGTCAATGCCGAATGCGGTCTTGGCCGTTTCCCAGTCTTCTTTCATCATTCCATCGGGAGTATAGTAGCATTTCACTCCCAAAGTTGATACATCACGTATATTGCCGTATTCGTTGTCGAAGAACACCATTTGCTCATACTTGATACCCGTCTTACGATGCAACCTCTCAAAGTGGTTGACCTTGGAGCCGTAAGATATTTCCACCATTCCTTCTTTGAAACAGGACCCCAGGGTGGTGCCATTGTCGTTTATAACTAGGTGTCTCAAACATATTTGAGCCCAGCTCGGCTCGTCTGTCTTGGAAGCAACGGCTGCTTGAATATCATATCCCAGAGACTTCATGGTTTCAATTTCGTTCAAGGCAAACGCTCTGTTTGATGATGAGAGATTACCAGATCAGAAGAGGGAACAGAGGAATAACCACTTTGTGTGGCAACTTCTTCTTAGATGTTGTGGGGGAACTTACGCTCCTTTGAACACTCGCATTGGTGAGTAGCTGTTGCCAGTCAGTACATGGCCCTCTTTTTTGGTCTTGGCCTCCTCAAGCACCTCGGCTGACAATGCTTGGTTGGATCTCGAGTCGATTGGAGTCAGCCTTGGAGCACTGTACAGCTGGTACATCTGAAATAATATTGTTGTACGGGTTGTTTACTTCATGAGAGATGATCCTTGAAACAACAGTGCGACGATGCCAGTGGCAACAGAGACTAAACTCATCTTTTGTCGACGATCCGAGGAAACAACTTCTTCATGCAGTTCCTACAGGAGCAGTACCTGGTACCGGTACCAGGTATTTTCTCACCTCAGGTTGCCAAATGGTATAATCGAGATCGAATACAACGAGTCTCATTGCTTCTCCCATTGTCCTCCTTTACGCTGCTCTGTCTCGGTCAGTCGAGATCTGAATGATCAATCGAATCGAATCAATCTGAACAAAGCAACGGTGAAAGTGACGCCAAAAGCCAAGGCGGCATGGCCGTTGCTTTTCTCGAAGACGTTTCTCAATACAGCGGAGCTGGAATATTAATAAATCAAATCATGAAGAAATCTGAGGCATATCTTCCCTCCTCGCTCTTCCAAAAGATCAGGATAAGTCCGGAAACTGAGGGCGTCATGGGATGGGATGTACCGGTATCTGTACCGGTACGGGGATCTAGAGTAGGGAAGTTATCATGGGATGGTTGGCTCTGAAAACGTTTCGGGCCATCCTTACCGTATTGCAGGCTGTTGATCAGAGCAAGAGCAAGAGAGAGGATCCACAGCAGTTTCTGCTGCACAAACCTGACATAACCTGCATTTGCAATTTGCAATGTGCCTATTCCAATTGACAAGTGGGTATGTTGTATACACAGGGCTCAGCTTATCGACTCTTGCTGTGCCATCGTTCTATACTATCTGCACCTGAGCATCCAACTATCCGAGTGGGCCATTGATTGACAGGATGGCTCCGAATAGATGTCTCTAGTTAGAAGTGCTCCCTCTTGTGTTTCATCAGTGTATGCTGTAATAGCTAACAGAACGGCACCAAGGAGGACGAACTTCCCATGAAGAGAATCATGTCCCTCAAGAAGTACTGGTACTCTAGAGCAGAGGATGGGATTTTCTACCGGTACGCAGTCCTTCTTTGTACTTACCTGCTCTCGCACATACATGGAGATACCTCCAATTCGGATGGGCTGGAGCTTCGGAATGCATGAAGCGTGGACGAATATCTACAATGTCTGTAAAAACGAAGCAACTTGTAAACTACGAAAGACTACGTATGGAAGAACTTGTACACTACAAGCTCATACTACAAGACGTGTCGAGAGTCTAAGCTGAGGGGAAGGATGAAAATGTGCACTCCGAATGACGCAACGCGTCCAGGGCGCGATCCCTGCGTTCTTTCTGTCGGGCAAGTTCCATGGTCCGGCTATCTCGAGCCCTCAAGCGCTCGTCGAGGCTCCTCTGGTTTTGCTCTTCCTGTTCCTTGCGCCTTGCCCAATCCGCATGGCGCCTTCGTTCTTTGGCTCGATGGGCAAGCGACTTGCGTCGTTCGTTTTTGCAGCTCTTAATGTACCCCTGAACATCGATTCTGGCCAATGCCTCGATCTCCTTGTTTCGACCTTCGAGATCTCGTTCAATCTGTAGTTGATTGGCCTCCTCCAGTCTGTGAATCATTGCCTCCTTTCGACGAAACTCCAAGGATGTCCTGTCTCGTTCAGAGCACTCTTTTTGGTATCTCGCCACGTCCTGATGGTCTGATGACAGGCAGTGAGAGCGAGTACACAGATAGTTGGAAAAATAAATAGTGAGTATGACAAACATCGTGATCGGTCGGGAAGATTGAAGAAGGGAGCTGCACACGTACCTGCTGCCTTGAGCTCTTCATCCTCATGGACCTGCACGAGCTCTCGTCGCCGCACTTCGTCCTCAACATCCCGATGTCGTTTGCCTTCTTCGTGACGAAATTGAAGGGATTTGCGCCGCTTCTCCTTTTCATCTTGCAAGTACGCCTTTGCATCTTCCTCTCCTTCCCACTTGAGAGCGTAGGAATCCGCTTCGTGAGCCTTGGAAATAACATTCAGTTCCTCCATCACCTTTGCATGACGGACTTTCTCCTCGTTTCGACGGGCCAAGCTCTCCCGTCGCTCCTGTGCTGTTTTCTTTTGGTATTCCTCTGCGTCTTTGCTTGCGGCACGATTCAACTCGAAGCTCTCGTGTTCAGCTCGAAGTTGGGCTGATCGCTGCTCTGCAGCTTCTTTCCGTTGATCTCGAGCCTCTGAGTTGCGAGAGCTCAGGCTGTGCCTCCTTTCTTCCTGCAGGGACCTCAAATAGGCTTGAGCATCGCGTTGGCCATCCCACTTCAGATCATACATCTCATGCTGTATCTGTAGTTCTTGGGTACGGCGCTTTTCTTCCTCTTGGCGTTGCTTTTTGGCTTCTTGATTTCGCTGGTTCAAACTCTTGCGGCGATTCTCTTCTAGTTGTCGTTGGTATGCTGCTGCATCTTTCTCGCCAGCAAATTTCAACTCCCAAGACTTGTGCTCATTTTCCAGTCGAGCAGCCTCCTCTTCGCTCTGCTTCTTGCGAATGGCTCGAGCGGCCTCCCCGCGCTGTTCCAAACTCATTCGTCGCATACTTGCTTCGTTCTGCTTGAAGGCTTCGACATCTTTGTCTGCTGCAAACTTGAGCTGGAAACTCTTGTGCTCTGAGGCTTTCTCCCGACCTTGTTGTTCCGACAGCAACTGGCGATGCTTTCTGCCTTCTTCGTTGCGGAATGCGAGACTGTCTCGACGCTGCTCTAGCTGCAGTTTCTTGCAGTTGTCGACATCTCGATCGGCTTCTCGTTTCAAATCATAGCTTTCG
>CAICTM010000695.1:46727-52479 GCA_903772945.1 Seminavis robusta
AAAATTGCCAGGTCAGTCGATGGTAAGGTTACCAATCGGTAACTGACCTCGCGCTTATGTATGGTGATCCTTCCCATTTTGTGAGGTCAGCTGTGCAATATTCAAGAACCTCTTATCCTACTAATTGAAGACGATCGACTCAGGCATATACAGATGCAATTGCAGCACGAGTCATTGGCGCAACGGTTACAGAATGTTGAACTAAGCGTTCACTATTCCTCTACCGAATTCCGTTCCCCTTTCTATACATGGCTTACAAGTTGATGCACTTTGTGATGCTAATTACAGAAGGGCAGTTGTAGGCTATTCCCCAAGCCGTGGAATCCAAAACAGCTCAGCCATTCCTTCCCAAATGAAAAAGTCCTAGGTTACTAAATCTATAAGCAGGGGTTTCCAAAATGGAGAAAAGCAGTTCACAATGTTGGATATGATTGGGGCTAAATTCGTTATGGTACTACTAATAACAGAGTAGTGGAGGTAAGCGAACAATGACATAATGTTCGTAGTAAAAGGGGAGAAACAGGTCACTCATATGTAACCAACTGTAACGGTACGGGCATCCATAGGTCCGAGAAAAGGGTCCAAATGATTCCCAAAAAGGACGGCTGGGGCAACCAAACAAGGACGCCATAGGTAACAAAGTCGTCTTGGAAGCCCTGCTAAAAGGGGAGAAATGATTTTGAAGAAAGTGGAGGAAGCCACCAAAAGCCTGGGTAGGACCCCACCAAATGATGGGGTCCTAGGTTGCCAAGGGGCAACCTAATCATCAATCTCATCAAGATCCACACTGGACTCTTGGCGCTTGCGCTTCTTCTTGGAGTCCTCAGTTCCAGCATCGACACTATCAGGAATCTTGTAGATGTCCTTGCGCACACGAGCAAGGATGGCCCGCTCCACCAATTTAGCATGGTCCTGGGCTCTAGATTCCTTGACAAGCTTCTGCAAATCCTTGAAGCGGCGAAGGCCTTTGTCACTCCACCCTCCAAAAGCAGAAGATCCAGCCTTGGAACTGGAGTACCTCCCTTCATAAACTCCCTCCGGATCATCTGCTTTGCTGGAGCGAGGCAACTTCACGTCCAAGGTGAAGCCCTTGGTAACCTTGAAGTACTCGTGCCACTTTCCATTGGTAGCGTTGCCTTCATTGTCCACAGCACCTGGTTCCGCTGTGTAACCATTCTTGAAGGCGAGGGCAGCAAATGCTTCCGAATTGGGAGGGAAAGCCTCCAAACCATCAACCCTGGCTTCCGAAATGATGTAGTTCTTGCGAACTGCCTTCCTCCAAAACTTGGATGCACCACCAGCCTGAGCATAGAGGCAATCCCACATTCATTTAGCAACAAACATGAGTCGCTCATGCTGTGCCTTTGCACCCTCAGTGGCTCCCTCTCCAGGTGGCAACAAGATGGCATCCCCCTTGATCACCATCAGGACCTCAATCATGGTTGGGTGCGACAATACCATTGTGTATTGACTAGTCTAACGATCTAAGAGATGTAAAGTTTGTATTTTCAAATAAGTGAGCAGTTATTGATTATTTTCTAGAATAAGCCTGCAATTTGTGAAGCTGAATTGTAAGCTGTATCCCTTTGCACTCCCTTACAGCTGAAATGAAGCTGTAGCAAGAAACGATAGGAGAGAGTCCCCAGCAACGTGCTGAGGTAGATTACCATCCCATGAGGAGCTTCCGAATGACTGCAAACTGTGTGGAGCGGGCAGACCTTAGTGAAGATGTCGGCCCGTTGTTCCAGAGTCGAATGTACTTGGTCCACGATACCTTTCGACTCCCCGATCATCAATGTATTCACGGACATTTTCTAAGTCATGCATGCGTGTTTTCATCTTCCTTGTGAAGATGTCTGGGACTATTCATAGGCCTATTGGCAACCTCTGGTTCTCGTGCTTTCCCTTCGGAGTGCAATGGTATAGTGTTGTTTCGAGTGAGGTGACAGGTCGATGTGGTAGTGTCCCTGTGTTCAGGTCTAGACTAGTAACGCACTTGAATCCATCTGGGTTCAAGAGCACGTCCTGTATTTTTGGATAGGATATGGCTTCCGCTTAATCATTTTGATCAGTTCCAGGAATTCAGAGATGAATCGTACAGATTCCTCTTTCTTGGGATGTTAAAAGTTGTTGCCGCCCACTTGGAACGATTCACCTTCTTTGAGTACTCCTGCCTCGTAGAGACGTTCAACCTCCTTCTTAAGAGTGTTGGTATGGACTCGTGGAGTAGGATGAGCCCTAGTATAATAGGATTTAGCGTCGGCACGAAGTTCTACTTCGTAGTCGTCCATTTCGCAACTCTCCCAAAGGATCCTCGACTGGGTCGAAGCACTTGGTTGTAAAGGCATGAGGCAGTTCTTGCTTCTTCCTTTATTTAACTGGGTTTTCGACTCTGGCACATCTGCCTTAATTCTATTTGTTCGTATGTTGTTTCAAGAAACTTCTTTTTGAGACTATCTGCATTGTCGCTTACAGCTGCAGGATCGGAAAAGGAGAAGTTCTCCTTTCTATTGGTATTGCCATCTTCCGCAGGGAAAAATAATGGCGTGGATTCCACCCTCATGAACAATGTAGTGAAAACTCCAAACTATGATTCTTAGGTCGCGAGAGATGTTCTTGACCTATGATCACGTCTTGCGCCCCCAAGTTCATGGAGACGTGTAAATTCCACTTAATAATTCTATCATCGTGGAACTCAGGAATCGCGAGTGTGCCCTCACACTTCGTGCTGGGTTTCAGTTCCTTCGTAGAAGCAAGCCGTAGTGTTTGGACGGCCCCATGATTCCTCTTGAGTAAACTCTTAGCATGATGTTGAGTAATTAAAGTTCCGAATGCTTCTGTATCCAGTAAACAACAGAGTGTAACGGGTTTTCGTTTCCCCTTCGCTCGTCTGTTAAATATAACATAAACGATGGGTTCGAGGTCTCTTGTCTTGCGACGTTGATGAGTTGATTTGCCATGGACGAAGTTAACGATGCTGGACAAATCGTCAGTGTCTAGTTGAATAGTTACTAGGCAATTATCTAATTTGCCGTAGACTTCGTTAGTGTCAAAAAATCTTGTTTACTATTTTTGAGTTATCTTCATCACTTAGGTATGAGGAATCGGAACATGTTTCCGTGAAACGATCATCCTGGCGCTAATCACTCAGCGGAGATTTCTCTCATCTCGAATGATTGAAGTCGAATTCGGCAAGCGACTTGTCAACAGCAGCCATCTTTTCTTGTCCATCATGTTGATGGTCCAACAGAGGAGTCGTCCTCTTGTCGGAGTTGTCGACTTGCGCTTGGCAACATGGTTGCATTCGCTCTTCTTCTTGCGATCACCTTGACCCGCAGCGTTGGAAACTTTCTTCATGAGGACAGAGAGTTCCTTCTTGGTGTAGGTCTTGGCGTCGTCCGATTTCGTTTCCAAGTCTTGTTCTTGTTGTACGCTGGCTTGTTATCGTTGTCAGATGGGACGAGGACTTGGCTTGAGCTTCTTCAGAGTCATGCAGTCAGCAGTGTTGTGAGTGCTGGACTCGTGGTAGTCACACCATTTTTCTTCGTTCTTGGAAAAGTGATCGTTGTTGCGAGTAGACTTGTACTTCTTGCTGTTGTTCTTTTCGAAGGAGCTTGCTTGGTATCACCGCCCTTGTCAAATCTTCGGAGGATTCATGCGTTCGCAGAACCCAATGGTTTCTCCGATAGGAGCTGGAAAGGATCGAAGTCTCTGTTCGTCCATCTTCTTCATCCACGAGCGTGGAATTCCATGACAAACAATTCAATGACTTCGTCATGTTCAACGTTTGGTTGGGTCCAAAAGGTGGTAGACGAGGAAGTTCATCGGTGTTCATCGACTGAGGTTGTGACATAAGCCCGAGTAGACATATCAGCAGGCTTACGCATCTTGCGGCGCATGAAGGTTTCTGCTTTTCAAGAGCCTTGTAGGGACAGACCGCTTCACAAGGCATTTATGCCGAACGTAATGTCAGAGTCGTCCAAGCAGGCTGAGCTGCTCCCTCCCAGGCATTCTGGAAACGTCTTGGAAAGTGGCTTCGTCTTCAACACCAGGTATGTCGCGTGGAGGAATGCGTTGACTGCAATCTGCGCAAGGCATTCCAACGTAGTTCACGGTGGCCTGCACAGCTAGATTCGTAACTGCTCTTGGCAGAGTAGAAGTCATTTCCTTGAGGAGGTTATGTTTATCGGTAGGCGTAGCAATGGCGAGCCCAACGAAGACTTTCTCCATGCGTCCAGCCCACTTGATGGTCTGACGTGGAGTCTCAGATCCATTGATGATTTGGACCTTGAAGGTTACTTGGCGCTGTTAGCATCTGCTGGAACAGTGCGAAGTTTGTAGGTGGTAGAGCGAGAATCGTCGATTTCGCATTCATCGTCGAGGTCGATGAGAGGAAGGTTTGGTTTGTCGCGCAGCTTAGACTCGAAACTGGTGTAAGCGTCTTTGGCAATCTTCATGGTAAGGAATAGGTTGAGGGTAGCTGAAAGCTATTGTGTTTGTTAACAAAATGCACTACGCTAAAAGTAGTGTAAGAATTTCGAGTGTTTTGAGTTTGAGAGAATGAAAGTTATGAGAGGATTAGAAAGCTATGAAAACTAATCAACGAGAGAGATCCACAACCAAAGGATCGTAGATCTGAACCCCGCGGGAGACTGTAGAGTGTGATAGAGTAGGTTGCGTAGCAATCCTACTCACTCACGATCCAAAAACGGAACGCGTGGAAGATTCGTCTAGCATTTATCTAGTAGCGTGGAAGTACTCCACGCTGGCTAAATATCTAGAGCGATGTTTCATCATCAACCTAGTATGACTAGAGCGGTCATTGAGAACCCTGTCTCAATGACTATTCACGAAAGACTCGTCATGAGTCGAACTCAAACCCTATCTAGGATCGAGTCGCGAATAAGGTAATAGCCGTGTATTGCAAATGATCTAATTGAGTCCTATTTGGGCAGCTCCAGAACTATATGACCTCACCATGGAAGAAAAGGGAGACATCTTTGGGTTCCTTGGTATCAACTTTGAAAGACAGGGAGACAACGTGGAATTGACTCAAAAGGGGCTTATCAACAAGGTTATTGGATACACTGGAATGTCTGAAGCTAGCTCTAAGCCTCCCCTGCTGCCACCGATCCTCTTGGCGCTGACAAACTTGGTGCCCGTTTGAGAAGAGTGGAGCTATCCAGCTGCAGTTGGGATGCTGCTTACATTGCATCCAACACTCGCACAGACATCACTTTTAGTGTACATCAGGTGGCAAGATTCAGTCACAACCCCAAGCACTCACACGCTCAAGCCATCAAAGTATCGTTCGATATTTAATTGGCAAAGTGACAAAGGCATTTGTTTCAGCCCTAACTTGATCAAGGGCTGACTGTTGGGTGGACGCTGACTTCGCAGGGTTGTATGGATATGAGGATAATCAGGATCCTGTTTCGGTCAAGTCTCGCACTGTTTTGTCTTGACTTTGTTTGGATGCCCTGTCATTTGGTCAGCAAACTGCAGACTGACATTACTCTGAGCTCCACTGCTGCTGAATATGTTGCCTTAGCATGTCCATGAGGGAGTGCTTCCTATGCGAGCCTGCTCAAGGAAATTGGTACAAATGCTATGCCCGTAATTACTGACAAGTCTCGTGCGCTCTACAGTGTTCGGAGACAACCAAGGTTGCCTGTCTCTTGTGAATGTTCCCAAGATGTTCAGCACGCAACAATTTTGGCATTGAAGTACCACTTTTTAGGTCAAACATCGT
>CAICTM010000696.1:0-52434 GCA_903772945.1 Seminavis robusta
AAAAAAAAGAGAGGTATGAGTTTCTTCCAGATGATTGATCTGGTTAGTGGTTGGTGTGCTGTGTTGCCCCTGATGAGTAGGTGGGCGGGGTGTTGGTGTGGTCAAAACCAAGTTAGAGGAGCTAGGTATCTTGGGTGTAGATGAGGTGTTTGCTGTAGTAGGAGAGATTAGTGAAGGAGTGCTAAAAGAGAGTAGAGAGAGTATTGGAGTAGAGAGTTGATATGATGAGTATAATGTAGTAGAGAGATGAGATTGAGAGAGAGAGAAAGAAGGTGTGTATACTAATTTTGGACCTCTGTTGCTAGTCTTAGCTCCAAATTGACCAAAGAAAATTAATGAATTATAGATAGAAGACTTTTAATCAGTTTGTGTTTTGGTCTGATTATATTCTTTACTTATGAGACTTCTTCTACTCTATTGTTAGGTTCTCCCTTTTCGACGCATAGCTTTCAATGTGTGAACTCCACGATGAGCAGGACGACAGATTTTCTACTTTGTTGCCTTCATTAGCCTCCAGTTTATTATTTACACTTCCAATAGAGACCGTTTTTGCTTTTGTGGCAGGAGGAGCATCAGTTGGTTTTCTGACCACCTTTACCGTTTCAGATTGTTTTGGGAATACAGTACTGTACAGCTCTTCATTTCTACCTTTCTGCTCTTGTTCTCTGTTCATCAGAGGAGGTCCATAGACCAATTTCATACAGCTTTTGTCTTTCTCTTTCATTCCTCGTTCTCCTCTCTCATCTTGATTCTGCTTGCATGCTGTCGCTGTGTGCTTTGTCAGTTGGTCGTGTCAGAGTCTCCGTCAGGACAGTTTCATATTACCATACGAGTCGACTTTCAACTCCTACTGGTTCCCGTCAACCGTTTAATCATCATCACTTGATTTCATGTTAGCTTCATCGTCAAGCATTCTCTTCCCATACACATCTACTTTAAGTTCCGAGGTTGAAACATTGCAAACTGGGATGGGATCCTAGATGCGATACCTTTTCATGAAAAGACTGCAGTGTTCCTTCTGTAGCATCTTTTCCACATCCTTCTTTGTGAAATTGTTAGTTCTCTTGTCAGCTATCAGTTGCTTGTGGTGCAGCTATCAACCGTAAATCTTCCTGATCTGCCAAGCTATGATGGCGAAGGCATGGTTTGAGTGACAGATCGGTCACAGTTGGCGAGCTATATGGTCTAATTCTTCCCTCGTCGCTTCTGCTTGCTGTCTGTCCATAGTCTCCGGAGCGTGCCTGTACACTATTCTTTTGGCCCCACTGGGCCTTTGGTTCGTCAGATGAGCGTCTCTTGAGTGGTATGTCCTTCTAGTTTACGTGTGTGTAAGTTCAGTCCTTGATTGGGTTTTTTGTCGCTCCCTGCTGCCGTTCTAGATGTGCTCTCCTCCTTTGTCCTTCTTTGTCTGGTAGTCTTTTTTGGCATTCTTCTTTTGGACCTGGTTGACCACCTACTGAGTCCTCTTCGTCACTCGAGTACCTGTCTTTCCTTGATCAGGTGTCCTTCTTGTCTACTGTCCCTGTTGACTTTTTGCTTGCTCTTCTTCTTTTTAAACCTTTAAATTTTTTAGGCGATTTTAATGTTGAATGGGTGTATCTCTTCGTATCTTCTTCCATCTATCAAACATGGCTCCATTCTTCTTTTCCTCATAATAGAGTGATTCGAACTCGCTGACATGTTTTTCCCGTGTAGTTTTGAAATTGGATGGGCGTGGTCTTTTTTAGGTGTTCTGGTTGTTGCTGCCTATCGCTATCATTCTGCTTTTGAGTCGCTCTTCAACTTTGGTTGATTTTTTTCTTTTGATCTTCAAAGCTAAATGTTTTAGTTGGTCGTCATGGTGATTTTGTTGTTGTTTTCTTTTTCTTTTAGACCACTATTTGATGGGCACCTTCACTATAGCATAGATTCTGGTAGCTTAGTGCATTATTTTGTCGTGTCTTTTCTTGCATTTCTTGTTCAGCTACTCACTTTAATTTCGTTTCAATTACCTAAGTATTATCGTGTGTCATGTTGTCGAGTGTGGCGTATTTTATTATTTCTTGTTTTCCTTGGTTTTCGTTTGCCCGGTGTTGTTTTTTTTCCTTGTACTATTGTGTGATTTTGTGTGAAACTTGTTGACTACCTATTTTTTCAAATATTCTCTTTCTTGCCCCCTCCGTCGGTTTTGGTTTTCCTTGTTGTTCTCATTTGTTCTTGTCACTTTTTTCAAAAAAGAGTTCATGCCAACGAGATTGCTTGAATTTCATGCCCACGAACCCAAACCTACAGTATATAGAAACAGAATGACCCCTTAAAGCTCAGCTCCCCCAGCTCAGTTACTGCATTTTGACGATCTTTATGTGGATTGTTGGATATCTAGGTAGGCCAGCTAGTTGATGTTATGTCTTAGAGAGCAATTAGGCGTGCATGCTTAACTAGCATTTCATTTGCTAGTTTTATTTAATACTTTTGATGGTTGACTGACAATTTGCTTTGTTTGGTTGTTTCTACATATTTTAGTCTTCATATATATAATAGGAGGTGGTACATTGGATAAGTGTGTGGATTTCTCATTAGTGGTATAGGGGTTGTACTTGGTTAAGATTCTCGTGATACTGTCTTGCATGGGTTATGTCGGTTAGATGTAGTTCGACGGACACAGTCGGCGCAATTTTCTCGGATGGAAGCGCGTGGAGGCAATGTGGCAGGCGGGCGCTGTGCGAGGTGTAGAGGGTGCCCTCCTCCATTGAAAGGTGTGTGTCAAAAAAGCGACAGCGTCTATCGCCCATGAACTGGTGCTTCTAAGTGAGTATATTGAATGGTACCAATAGTTCAAGCCTTGAATCTCCTAATCAGGAGACTGCCGCTTGTCTATGCGCTTTGTTTGTCCGAGACATAGCTTCTGATATTAGAAAAGACATCAGGTTCCAAGGGTCTGCAATGAAGCTCTCCAGCAAGCTAAGAAGCCCATTTGTGGACATTTCCAATGTTCCAACCTTGTGCATCCATGCCAAGAGAATCACATCATGCCAAAAGATATCCGGCTAGCCAGAGGATTCAGGTGGAAGGTTTAGGTACTATTCTAGACCTGAAAATTAACGTATAAGATAATATGTGTTCTTCTTGTTGCCTTCTTTCTGAATACCCATATGTCTTTTGTAAGTGCAGCCTTGACTGTTTTTTGGTTTGCGTGAGGGCGTAATTGTTTTCTTTTCGTGTACTTTGTGAATGTGACAACTCCTCTTCTAGGACGGTTAACCTGTGGTTATAAATATATATAGGTATACATATATAGATAGTAGTATACCTGGTCTGTGCAAGGATCGAATCATGCGCCTGCCACCCTGTCATGCCAACTCGGTCACATACATTCGATTCTGCGGCCTGTTCGAACTCATTACTTAGCCAAAACTCTGGGAGTTCACTCTGCCCCTTCTGTAGAGTGAAACTACAGAGCAAATTCATTGTTTGGCAGAGTTTTTCGTTTCCAGTGCTCTACTTGATACATTTGAATTCAAAGATGATCCAAAAGGAGCCGAAGGAACGACAGAAGATGTCCTGGAGGAGATGCTAGAGCTAGACAAGGAAGAAGACACATAGTCAAGTAACAGATAGGAAACATTTTATAGTAATAGTTGTGGTGTTGTATGCATGGCATCAATAAAGATATCACGCGACAATACACAGATCAATAGAGGGACGTAGTAACATTGACTCGACAGCTGCTGTACTACCATGGCAACAACAGTTCTTACACACTTTGAACATGAGGAACGACCTCACTCATCATCATCATCCGTAGTGGCACAGCTGCTGGATTCACGGCAGTAGTAAGAATGGGCCTGTTCATGCTTCAATCCATGGGTATGAACCCTCTTCCTCATCCTCACTCGCATCTTCTTTCCAACCATGGAACGGATCACCAGTGCCATAATAGCGGTGTTTCATCATGGCTGTCCAGTCTTCTCGAGCAGCATCAGACTCCACATGAATGCCACGCCTTAGCTGACCCTGTGTGAGTAATCCATTGTAAACCAGACCAACATCTGACTCTGGGTCATAATCACAAACTTGGCTTGTCCACGTAATAAGACTGTCCTGAAGTCTGCACTTCACATGAGGATGGAAAGTGCTAAGAGTAATGCGGCTGAGAGGGTAGCTTCTCATTTGGTGGGGGCGTTCCATGGCATCATCGTCATCAGAATCTTCCGAACTGTAGTCAACCACCTTGCCTGTAGGAGCAGCTGTCCAGGTGAACTTGTTGATTAGGATAATCCCTTTGAACTGATCACCGTTCTGTGGACTGAGACGGATTAGGCCGTAATCTTCCAGAGTGATGGTGGCTCCAGGATAGAGCAATCGGTCTTTGAGCAGGTGCTTTGTAAGGTTGCTGTTGGTCACAGCTTTGCACGTGTTCTGACTACCATCAATTAGGAACATACGTAAGACTTCAACAGGGGGCCGTCCGATGCCATATTGGCGAGACTCCTTCCTGATTTCGCCAAGAATAAGTTTTGGTTTGGCACCAGCAGTTGGAAGATGCTGGCCATGCTCGTCTCTGACTCGGACTGTGGGATTCCCATTGCCAGACATCACCAAATCGGCGAGGAAATCAACTGAAGCATCGCTGCGGTGTTTCACACGCCACCAGTCGATCTCATTTTTGACACCGGATGAAGACAACATTTTTGCCAGTAGATTGGTTTGTTTTTCTTGTCCACCAAATTGTGACCATCAGTAAGATGTGAGTTGGCCATTCCAGCACCAGCTTTTTGCGGATTGTTGGCGCCAAAATGGCAAAATTCCTTTTCTGCTGGAACGAACGGAGGATGCCCACGCTTGATCTTAGAGCGGAAAAGTCTGTTGAGAGGCTCGATTTTGAATTATCAACATGACGAAAAACGGTCCTCTTTGTTGGCCTGGCTCTTCCGGTTGGCCATCCCAATGACAATGACAATGACATCCAGTGTCCTATTGGACATGCCCAATACAGCGGTGGTAGGGACAACAGCGGCAATTCAGTGGCAGCTTCTCCAATTACATTTTGTTTCCGGTCGTCAACGGGCGAAATGGCTGCTCCTCCGACATGAATTTTGTCAGTGCTAGAGCTTTGCTATCTGTTGCGACTGTCTTGAGCATGTTCGGATGGGTGTTCTCAACAGTGATTGGGCATTGGCAGTAGTCTGAAAAATTCTATTGGCTATTATCCGTCACAGCGAACGGTGCCTTACATCATTGTGCCATTTGGCGAAATGGACTTGCTTTCATCGTGTTTTGTGGTCAGTCCCTACTATTAGTGACTAACATGCGCTGGAGGGTCCTTAGCTTGCACTTAGCTGGCTAGAAGCAGATCCCCTAGCTAGAAGCAGATTCCCATAGCAAGCTAGAAGCAGATACCCCAAGCTAGCTAGAATACTAGTTATATAGCTTTTGCTAGCTGTAGAGTTTTTCCTGGTAGAAGCATACCCCCCTACTAGGATGCATGTAAATAGCTTTAGCTGGTTTAAAAGTACCATCCTAGGATACTTATTTAGTTTTTGCTGACTTATTTGTATTCTAACCCTACCCTTATACCAGCAGGGACCACCGTAGCAGGAAAAACAATTAAAGGGGTTGAGGGCTCTGGCAGCAAGACTGCCGAGGTTTATCTAGTGTCAGTCGGAATAGGACTCTCATCGACGTTGCTAACATAGTAACTTCCAACCATACAAAACAAGGATCAACTGACAAACTATGGCTTTTACTGTGCCTGTGGCAAGCGTATCAACGCCAAAGCTCTGTCTTGTTTTGATATTGTACCAGGTACTGTATGAACATGAGCTCGAGGTGCACCTCTGGCGATAAAACTAACGACGAGACGTTCTAATTGAATCTCACACTGCTGCTACAAGTTACTGGGGGACTCGTTCGTTTACGCCCTCCAACGGCACTAAAGCAAATCGACCTACTAGTATGAGACTTGGATCGAATCCAAGCTTCCTCAGCTATCTCTTTTTCGTGGCTGCGAAGAGAAGAGAAGGGAAAAGTGTTGCGCAAGTTAAGGCATCCGACAAGACAAGTCTTCACAATGAAGTGCATCGGCAAGGCGTGGGTCGTACTCACTTTTGGCGTCACCCTGTGGGCGACTCAGAATTCTTTGGGGGCGGTGGCGGTCAAACAGGTTAGCACCAGTGCCTCGCGGCCGTTGATTCGACATCGTCGAAGGACGGGCGACGAACCAGTAGAGATCCAAAGTCCCAAGACCGAGCACCAAACTCTCATGGTGGACGTCCGGCCTCGTCAAAGGTTGAGAGATGTAAAGATCCGAAATCACAATGTCAAGGACCAAACCATCACGACGGACCTCCGTCGCCATCGAAGGATGAGAGATAGAGGGATCCGAAGCAAATACCAAACAAATAAGCTGGAGGACCGCAGTCCTCGTCGACACGCTCCAAACCCCCACCGCAGGCTACGACTCGACGAAACTCTCGTCAATGGAAATGCGAGCAGCAAATTCAGCTTGACCACAGGTGGAGCGCCAAAGAGCAGATCATTCCTACTACCCTCTGTTCTTGCCTTCTCATTCGTCAACTGCACCTTGACCTGTGATGAAACCACATCCAATACTTCTTCCTTTGACTTTGATCGAAGGACATACTGGAGGTTCGACAGCGAGGCAGTTGGAAGCTCTGTAAGCGATGATGGGGATGTCTCAGGCTTCTGCCCACACAACATCGTGATTACCACCTCGGGAGTTGATGTTGACATACACTTTCTTGTGGAGATTGATGCTGTTGATAGCCCTGTCACCAAGGGGGTCTTCACTTGCACCCATGCTAATGGATCCTCTGCTTCTGCCACTTTTTCAGCTCCTCCACCGACGACTCTTCTCTCTAACGGAGTTGCCACAGATCCATTCAATCTGTATGCTACCGATGAAGTTGACATGGAGAGGAATTTTGAGATTTATGTACCAGCTTTCTCCACAGTTAGCTGCACATTTTCCTGCAATGAAACATCCTATGGTCAAGGAACACGGAGGAGAACAAGCT
This sequence comes from Seminavis robusta, assembly GCA_903772945.1. Classification (NCBI taxonomy): domain Eukaryota; phylum Bacillariophyta; class Bacillariophyceae; order Naviculales; family Naviculaceae; genus Seminavis; species Seminavis robusta. The sequence goes on from CAICTM010000696.1 coordinate 7,017, forward strand.
TTAGGTATGGCAGAGAAGCCACTGGGAGTAGCTTGTCTGATGATGGTTCTGATCTTGGGCTGTGCCCACATGTCTTGAGCTTCACAACTCCTGGGATTGATGTTGAGTTGTATTTACGGGTGGCCGCAGAAGACAAATACAGCACAATCACCGATGGAGTACTCGTTTGTAGACATTCTGGCGGAACTTTCACCTCTGGAACTACACCCAGTCCAACCCCTACCACCACCTTGTCCAATGGAGTGGCAACCAGTCCATTCAACTTGTATGCTAGAGAGAGTACTGACTTTGAAAGACAGTTCCTTTTGCCATCGGTGCCCGCCTTTGCTTCAGTCATGTGCAACTTTACCTGTGATGAAACCTTGTTTGGTCAAGGTTCCCGAAGGGAGACATCTTTCAGGTTTGATGGAGAGGCAACTGGAAGCAGTTTGTCTGATGATGGCTCCAGCTCTGGGCTTTGCCCACACACATTCAATTTCCTAACTCCGGGGATTGATGCGGATTTGTACATTAGAGTGGCAACTGAAGACAGGCACAGTACAATCAGCAATGGAGTTCTTGCATGTTCCCATACAGGTGGCACTTCAACAACAGGAACTACATCCTTTCATCCTACTCCCATTGCTACTTTGACAAATGGAATACCAACAAGCCCATTCAACCTCTATGCCACAGACACGTTTGATGATACCAGGCATTTCATTCTTCCATCAGTAACAGCCTTCTCCAATGTAACTTGCACATTCATCTGCTCTGAGACATCTTTAGGACAAGGAAGCCGCAGGGAGACATCATACAGGTTTGGCAGTAGAGCAACTGGAAGCAGTTTGTCAGATGATGGCTCAAGCTCTGGGCTATGCCCACACACATTCGATTTCCTGACTCCAGGGATTGATGTTGATTTGTACATTAGAGTGGCGACTGAAGACAGACACAGTACAATCAGCAATGGGGTCCTCAGCTGCTCACACTTTGGTGGCACTCCCACAACTGGTGCATTCCCCAGCCCATCTCCTGTAACCACCCTGACAAATGGAGTGTCTGTTGGACCATTCAACCTCTATGCCTCAGCAATATCTGATGCTACTAGGCAGTTTCTTCTTCCAGCAGTTCCAGCCTTCTCCAGTGTGCTATGCCTATTCACCTGTGACGAAATCTCCACAGATCAAGGAACCCGCAGGGAGACTTCCTACAGGTTTGATGGTGATGCAACAGGTAGTTTTCAAGATGATGGTTCAGACTCTGGGCTGTGCCCACATATGCTGAGCTTCAAAACTCCAGGCATTGATTTGGATTTGTTCATCAGAGTGGCAGCTGAAGATGTGCACAGCACAATCAGCAATGGAATCTTGACTTGTACCCACACTGGAGGCACTTCGACAAATGCAACTGTACCTATCCCAACGCCCGCTTCCACATTGACAAATGGGGTAGCAACAAGCTCATTCAACCTCTATGCCACCGATTCCTTTGATGCAGTTAGGCGGTTTGTTCTTCCATCGGTGCCTGCATTTTCATCAGTATGCTGCACTCTCACTTGCGAAGAGGCCTACACAGACCAAGGAACCAGAAGGGAACTATCCTACAGGTTTGACAGTGAAGCAACAGGTGGTTTTACAGATGAGGGTTCAGACTCTGGGCTCTGCTCACTCTATTTCAGCCTCATATCTCCAGGAATTGATCTGGATTTCTATGTGAGAGTTGCATCTGAAGACAAGTACAGCACAATCAGCAATGGAGTCCTGGTTTGTACACACACAGGGGGTACCTCTGCAATTGCAACTATACCCAGCCCAACACCAACTACCAGCTTGTCTAATGGGGTGGCCTCAAGCCCATTCAATTTGTATTCCAACGAAAAATTTGATTATTCAAGGCAGTTCCTTCTGCCATCAGTTCCTGCTTTCTCATTTGTGGAGTGCATTCTTACTTGTTCTGAGACTCAGGCTGGCCAAGGGTTCGACAAGGAAACATCCATCCGGTTTGGTACTGAGGCAACTGGGAGCTTTCTAACTGATGAAGATAGAGACTCAGGGAGTTGTCCACACTCCTTGAGCTTCTTTGCCCCTGGCATTGACTTAGACTTGTATCTGAGAGTTGCAACGGAAGACATCTACAGCACAATTAGCAATGGAATCCTTACATGCACTCATTTTCATGGCACTCCAACTACAGCCACAGCTCCCAGTCCCACACCGACTACTTCACTAACCAATGGTATATCCAGCAGCAAGTTCAATTTGTATGCAAATGACACCACTTCCACAGTTGGCAGACAGTTTCTTCTGGCTTCAGTTCCTGCTCTTTCTAGGGTGAAATGTAAACTCAAGTGTGATGAAGTCAAAAGTGGTCAAGGAGGTGACAGAGAAACTTGGTACAGGTATGACAGTGAGGCCACTGGGAGTTTCTCAGCAGATGAGAGGGGAGACACGGGGCTTTGTCCACATTTATTCACATTTTACACTCCTGGAGTTGACATAGATCTTTACTTGCTGGTGCAAACTGATGACACCTACAGCACCATCTCCAATGGGGCCATTACTTGCACCTACTTAGGAGGGACTCCCACCACAGCAGTAACCCCCAGCCCAACTCCGACCACAAACTTAACCAGTGGAGTTGCCAGTGCTTCATTCAACTTGTATGCCAATGCTACCACAGACTTTGGGCGCCAGTTCCTTCTTCCAGTACCCGCCCTGTCAAGAGTTTTGTGTACATTTACATGTGATGAGATTTCAGATGGCCAAGGGATAGAGAGAACAACATGGTACAGATTTGACACCGAGGCCACTGGGAGTTTCTCAGCAGATGAGAGGGGAGATTCTGGCCTATGTCCCCATTCATTCAGCTTCTCCACTCCTGGTTTTGATATCGATCTATTTCTGCTTCTGGAAACAACTGATCAATACAGTACCATCAGCAATGGAGTCCTAAGTTGCACCCATTCAGGGGGAACTCCCACAACAGCCATTACCCCCAGTCCAACTCCAACCACCACCTTGAGCAATGGAGTTGCCAGTGCTTCATTCAACCTGTATGCAAATGCAACCACAGATTTTGGAAGACAGTTTCTCCTTCCCATACCTGCCCTGTCTCGAGTAGTTTGCACTTTGGTGTGTAATGAAATGTCCTCTGGTCAGGGGACTAGTAGAACAACATGGTACAGATTTGACACGGAGGCCACTGGGAGTTTCTCAGCGGATGAGAGGGGAGATTCTGGGCTATGTCCACATTCATTTGACTTCTTCACCCCTGGTTTTGATATCAATCTATTTCTGCTTGTGGAAACAACTGATCAATACAGCACGATCACCAATGGAGCAATTACTTGCACCCACTCAGAAGGAACTCCAACAACAGCTGTAACCCCCAGCCCAACTCCAACCACAACCTTATCCAATGGAGTTGCCAGTGATTCGTTCAACCTGTATGCAAATGAAACCACAGATTTTGGTAGGCAATTTTTTCTGCCAGTGCCTGCACTGTCTTCTGTGTTCTGTGTCATGGAATGTTCAGAAACTAGTTCAGATCAAGGTACCAGCAGGAGAACATCTTACCGCTTTGATGCCGAGGCTACTGGCAGCTTTTCAACTGATGAAGGCTCAGACTCAGGGCTCTGTCCACATTTCTTTCGATTCTTCACTCCTGGTTTTGATATCAATTTGTTTATCCTTGTGGAAACAACTGCAACATACAGCACGATCACCAATGGAGCCCTGACATGTACTCATTTTGGGGGCACTCCCACCACAGCTGTTACCCCCAGTCCAACCCCTACCACCACCCTATCCAATGGAGTTGTCAGCAGCTCGTTCAACTTGTATGCCAATACCACCACGGACTTTGGAAGGCAGTTCCTTTTTCCAGTGCCTGCTTTGTCTGCTGTGTTCTGTACACTGGAATGTTCAGAAACAAGGTCAGGTCAGGGCTCTAGCAGAACAACATGGTACAGGTATGGCAGTGAGGCAGCTGGGAGCTCCACAACAGATGAGAGGGGAGACTCTGGGCTGTGTCCACACTCCTTTAGTTTTTGCATTCCTGGCTTTGATATCGATTTGTTTATCCTGGCAGAAACAACCGCAACATACAGCACCATCAGCAATGGAGTCATAACCTGTAATCATTTTGGTGGAACTCCTATGACAGCTGTAACTCCCAGTCCAACGCCAACCACTACCCTTGCAAATGGTGTTGCCAGCAGCTCTTTCAACCTATTTGCCAACGCAACAACAGACTTTGGAAGACAGTTCCTCCTTCCAGTACCTGCTTTGGCTTCTGTTTCATGCCACTTAGAATGTTCAGAAACACTGCCAGGTCAGGGTACAGACAGGGCAACATGGTACAGGTTTGATGCTGAGGCGGCTGGAAGTTCTTCCACAGATTTCAGAGGTGATTCTGGGTTTTGTCCCCATTCATTCAGCTACACTAGTCCTGGCTTTGATATCAATCTGTTTATCCTTGTGGAAACAACTGGACAGTACAGCCCCATCACCAATGGAGTCCTGACATGTACCCATGCGGGTGGCAGATCAATCACTGCCACAACTCCAAGTCCAGCACCAACCACCATCCTTACCAATGGTGTTGGCACCAGTCCTTTCAACCTGTATGCCAATGCCACCACAGACTTTGGAAGGCAATTTCTTCTTGCGGGCATTCCTGCCAATGCTGTTGTTGTCTGCAGACTGACATGCAAGGAAACAGAGTTTGCTCAGGGTACCGACAGAGCAACATGGTACCGATTCAACAATGAGTCAACGGGAAGCTTTACCACCGATCAAGGACGGGACTCTGGCTACTGTCCACACAGTATTTCGTTTACAACTTCGACTGCCTTGGATCTCTACTTGTTGGTGGAAACTACTGGGCAGTACAGCCCGATCAGTAATGGGGTTCTCACTTGTACATCGTCTCTCCCAACCACCACCACCACAGCAACACCGGGCTCTTTGAATGATTTCACAGCGGGAACTCCAGTGCCTACCGGTACACCTGCACCACCAATGCCTGCACCGCCTCCAACTTCAACAATGACACCATCTGCCGGGGCAAGTTCTACTAATGCACCATCAATGATGGAGCCAACGTCGACATCTCTTCTTGTGGATAAGTTGCAAGAGGGATTCAATGCATTTCTTTCTTTTGTGTATCCTTGATGTGAACCATCTGCATGATGTGAGGGCAACAATTAGCTTTTAGTAAAGTCTAAGTTGGTTTTTAGATCATCTCTCTTTGGTATATTTGTTTGCGTCTTTCAACTGGTGGAAAGCACGTAGTGAAGCTTCGCGCGAAAAGGGCGCATGCACCTCTGCAGCCCCGATTCCTCACTTTTGTTCTTTTCTTGGATCGATCGATCTTTGTGAAGACCCATTCCTTACCTTCCTGCCCCAACCCCAGCAACTCGCAGTCGTGCAAGCATTTGCCGATTGGGTACGAAGTGGAAATACAGGACGCAAAAATTGCGTCGGCGCTCAAAGAGTTCAACAAGCGCTGGCAGCCATTGCCACGTCCTTCCACATGGCTCAGCGACCCTCTCCCACCTACCTCGACCAGGGAAGAGCAATCTACTGGCCAGCTCTACACCAACAAGTAGAATCCTACCGCCGTGCAGATCCTCCACCACAACCCAAACTGGCAGTCCCAATGTCAGTCCCTCATCACATTGTTCTTGCTGGCCTCCACAGCCCCATTCCCAAAGATCGGGCTAAGGGAGACCTAATCTGCATTGCCGCTTACTACCTTCTTCGCAGTGGCGAATACACCTACACTCCTCCCAAGCAACAACGTCGAACCCAGCGTTTTCGGGTTAAAGACATCATTTTACGCCGAGCAGACCAATCTCTTATACCCAACACTGCCCCCCTACACATCCTTCTTACAGCTGAATATGCAACCCTCAGGATCACCAACCAGAAAAATGGACGAAAGGGTCAATGCATCCATCACCAATGCACCCACACGACTACAAGCCCTGTCAAAGCTCTAGCACGACGGGTTGCACACATTATGAAACACACCAACAATATGAACACAGCCATTAGTACCTACTTTGACATGCCAGATCGATCGCCCAAGCAAATCCGACCCCGCGACATTAACAACACCATCAAATCAGCAGTCACCCAACTTAATCTCACACAATACGGGTTTACCCCAGACAATGTCAGCAGCCATTCTCTACGGGCTGGAGGGGCCATGGCAATGAAACTCAATGGTGCAGATGAAATCACCATCATGAAACAAGGCCGATGGACCTCCAGAACTTTCCTTCAGTACATTCACGAACAAATTGGAGCCCTAACCAACGGCTTGGCAACACGCATGCAGCGACATATTCCATTCACAAACATGACCCACACATCACTTCACCCACATCTAACAACACACCATTGCGACTAGTCTTAACTAATAGATTGTCTCTTATTTCACATCTCCAAACTAATAACCAAAACACTCTTCAACACCCATCCTACATCGGTGACTCGAACGTAGCCGGGCCTTTCATGGCACGAACCGCCCACTACGTTCATCAACCTCATACAACATCACACACATGGACCATCCACTTCATCAGCCCATAACATCTCAAATGGGCTGACTACACAAATGAAGGTTCTATGGATCAAAAGCCTATGCAAATTGATCCACTCCAAGTGAGCTTTAGAGCAATAACACTAGTAATGCTGCTTCAAAGCCCAACTTGGTGTGCCTTCTAGCTCTAGCACCATAGGCACAGTCACAGGCCAGTCCACATGAGCTGATGTTGTAGGTCACTGAAAGTAGCCGTCGAGTAGCCCACAAGATATCGATTCAAGAACTTATCGTGTGAAGATCTCACAGTCTACCTGTATGGACGAAACGTGTGCCCGAGATACAGGTAGACAGCTAAAGCACAATGCCTGGAAAGCGGAAAGTGCCATAGCTCTCGCGATCGAGGTGCTTGACAGCGTTGGCTGTGACTCATTGGAATGACGTCAGCTCCGATCTTTGCCTCATTTTTCTTAGAGAGCTGAGTCACTTTCGATGGGATCTTTGAGGGCTTGGATCGAACAGCAGCTCTGGAGACCCCCACTTGTTTTGCCAATAGATACTCCTCGTCATCAAACTTGACCATGGCAGTGCCGGTACTTCGTCTCAGAGTCCTCCAAGTGGCGTTGGCTCTGTTGGCGAGCCCTTGGTTCCATGTGTCTTTTGCTTCAGGGTTTCTCTTTCCATCCATTCCACAGCAACGGCTTGCCCAGACCCCACTACTAGTGGTATCTACCCATGGTCGCAGCAAGAGCAATGTCTGCCTCTTTGCCACAGAGACGACTACAATTGAGGACACAACTGATGACGAGTCATTACGGCTGTTGAAAATTGCCATTGGTGCCCAGGGTAGTTCTGCTGCGGCATCCATTCTGTTGGTCCAGATCAATGAACTACGACAACAAGGATCCAACACGGACAAGGTTGCTCCATTCCTGACCAATCTACTGGAAAACGGCCCCGATGCGCGGCTTCCCTTTTGGCGTCGCTCCAAGCGTCTGGCTAGATTCTCCCAACGGGCTCGATATGCCTCCTTGCGACGGACTCTGGATATCACCACTCCGCCCGTTAGTGAGAGTGAATCCACCACCTTCACGGAAAATGACACGGAGGAACGACGCCAACAGAGACGTCGACGAGCTTTGGTAGCATTGTTACGATCCTTATCTGACCTAGAAGACAGCAGTTCCAAGGTCCCTGCCATTGTGACGCTCGAGCGCAAGGCCCTTTCAGATTTAAAAACACCCTCGAGCGAAGAATTGCGCAGTCGGATTCCGGAAGGATTGGAAACTCCCGACTACGACGTGATTGACACACTAATGGGACAGGTTCAGATTCGAACGTATCAGCCTTATTCGGTCTGTGCTGTATCCATGAATGCCAACCGTCCCGCCAACAATGCCACCGATGCCAAAGTATCCATGCCCGAATTGGGCGGTGCCAGTTCCTTTGGAGCATTGGCCGGGTACCTCTTTGGAAAGAACCAACAATCCACCGCCATGAAAATGACCACACCCGTCTTTACTACGCCAACAGCAACAACAACGACCACGACAGCCACAAAGGAGGATAAACAAATGGAATTTGTACTGCCCTCCAATTATTGGCAAAATGTCCAAGAAGCACCTCAACCCATACCGGGAAGTGGCGTCACTTTGCAACAAATGGAATCGGAAACACGGGCCGTGTTGATGTTTGGTGGCTACGCCAGTCAAAAAGTAGTGGCGGCGAAAAATGAACAACTGAAAAAGGCATTGACAGCTTCCAAACAAAGCCAGTGGAAGATTGTGGAAGAAGGCAACAATAAGAATGACATGATGGCATTGGCCCAGTACAATGATCCCTTTACGGTGCCGTGGAAACGATTGAATGAAGTGTCGGTCCAAGTAGTTGCATCAGTGGCAAATGGGGCTCCCGAATAAGAAACTGCTCCTTGAAACAGACCGCGGGCACTGGGTGCTAGCTAGCAGGGCAATGTACGTATTAGCTTTCGCCCATCAAGTTGGACATATATTTGGAATTACCCGCAGTAATCCTCTGAAATTGGAAAGACGACGGTCAAGAAGCAACCACTGAGCACGCCAAGCTATAGTTTGAACTCATGGACGATTCAGTGGCTACAAATGCTCTTTCCTTATTACGCCGTCTTCTATGGTGCCGCTCCTCGTACGCACTCAATAGTTTTCAGTACCCGTAGGCTTGATCAAGATTCGTTGGTACCCGTCACATCGTAAACACAACGGGCAACATTTGAGCGTCTCGTTTCAAACGAGCACAGGCAGTTTCCGCAACCGATTCCGTGATACATTCTTCCAAACGACCAGATCATTCATTCTTTCTGGACCGGATTAGGGAAGCGTGGAACTGCGGGGCCCTGACAGCACGGGAATGACTCGGGCCACCAAGAACTTGGCATTCTTGGCCCTGGCAGTCTTTTCATCTTGCAAGTTGGTCACTCCGTCACGGGCCAACCTTTTGGCGTTAGTCCTCAAAGAGAACAATATCAAAGACACGCTCCTCGTGTTCTACAGGACGGGGAGGGAAGGTACCAACGACAGTACAACCGTTGGTGATATCCTTTGCTATTACGGTCAGGCCATCATCGCACTGGTGCGTGGGTGGAGAGCATACTGGACAGGAACCAATCGGATTGCAGTTGTCATCCCTCTGGCTGGAGTAACGCAAACCATCATCGCAAGCCACGGCTCGCACACGCAGACTAGAACATAATCAGAATAACAATCGCTGTCTTGCTGACAATACGGTCGCAGTTGTCGTACATGTAGCTCAAAGAAAGCCGTGCCCGCCCCAGACGACACAAGTCGTAGTCGTAGGGTAAAAATCTGCTGGACCAGGCTCTGGGACGAGTAGATCCATGCCAACTGCCAACAAGCATTTTGCAAGACCTCTCAAAGCTGAAAAGAGGCTTCGTTTTCGTACCTCATGTGGAGGCATTCTTGGACACGCCGTAACGTTCTTTGGTTGGCAGCTTCCAGATTGGGAACCAAGTAGAGCTGGTCAAGTCTCCCCAAACCACTGACAGTACCCAATTGAAACTTTTCGTGAATGCGTTTGGGTACAACCTGCCGGACCATTGAAACCATCATGTTAACAAACATGCCACCATGGAAAACCTTGATTTCTTTGAAGTGGTAGGGGTAGTACGCAGCCAGTTCTGTCCAAAATCGCCGGAAGACTGTCAATCCAAAGTTTACTTTCCAGTCAAAGCCACCTGCCTCCACACAAAAGATGAGTCCCTTCCGAATGGATTGAAAATCAGGCAGAATCGCCTGATACACATAGTAGTTCCCACAAAACCAAATGGGAACACCCTTGGGATTGTCGTCCAGATTCCTGGCGTAGAATTTGGTATCGTCCAAGACTAGGACGTACACGCCCTCAAGTCTACTGTAGCTGACAGAAAGAACCATTCCAGGGAACAGCTCCATCCAGTCTGCCACAGCCTTGACCCCACTTTCCTCGTCATCAGCAATTCTGTATTCCTCTCGAAAAGCTTGCATTTGACGAGCGCGTTCTAGGGCTCCCTCGATATTGTCTTTTTCGATAAGACCGAGTTGCGCACAATTGAAGTCCGATATTGGAGCTAGCTCAGGATCTTCTTGAATGGCCTCCTTGATGGCAATGGACCATTGGCGTTCTTGGTCTGACAGCATCATTCGGTTGGCATCATGGGGGCCTGGGGGAAACACCGTCTCGACTGGATTTGCGTCCTCCCTGGGTGCAAGTCCTTCCGGATCTCGTGCTGCTCTTCCTTGATTCGCCACTTCTGCATTGTTGGCTCTTACAGCTTGCGCTTGTGCGGCTTGGTTGTCGGCCATGGTTGCTCAATACTCCTTCGTCACTCCTTTTTGTGGACGATGGAAGTAGCAATCTTCAACAATAATTGTGGGTTCGTGGTTTGTGGGCGTTTTTGTGCCAGGAACTCTTCTCTATTCGCTGTTCGCTGGGTTTCTAAACAGAGGATGAGGAATGATGAGGAATACTACAAGGAGTCTTGAAGAGCTATTGCAGTCATGGTTTTTGACGGCTCCTAAATCCTATTAAAAGATACCGTACATTGATTCTTTAGGGATTCGTAGTCCTCCTCGTATCACACTAGCTAGCTAGTAGTCCCCAAACCCGTGAAAGTCGCGTTTTAAAAGTTTTACGCCCTTTTGCTCATTGCTGGTGTTAATAGCGGTACCAGTACCAGGAACTACCTGGTACCGGTACGGTAAAAGTAGACTATGCTGTGATCCAAGATCGGGGAATGTGAGAGGAGCTGCAGGGACCTGGGAGCGAGCCGAAAGGTTGGTAGTGGCTAGCTAGGACACGACCAGGACAGCTTAGGATACAAAGATCCAGGCAAGCCCTACAATGGATGGGATTATGATTATGAACTCTAGAGCTACAACTACAACTACTATACTGAAGGAAGACCTGATTTTCGTTCTCTACTATGTGTTATTGTTCTATGTTTATGTTTGGTTGTATTTAAGATTGTAGCATAGCATCAACAATGATAGAGGTTGGTTGTCGGGTGTCACCGGTATTAACTTTGGACTTTCGTCGCGTGGAGGACGTTCGGACAAGCACTCTGCAATAGAGGCTGCCTAGCACAGGAACCACAAACCTGGCTACCTTCGATGTGACCCTTCAATTGAACCAACTGTATTCATCTCCGCAAAAAATGTTGTATAGCCCTGCACCCCACCAGATGCTTGCTCTTTGTGTATTGTATAATGTGTTAGTCCCCGCAATCTGTCGTCGTCGCCCACTTACTCACCTGTTGTCCTAGACTGGAATGTACCGGTCAGGCTTTCTGACTTGCCGTCCAGAAAGAGTTGTTGTTGTCTGAACTGTTGTTTGCTGCTGTGTGTCCGTCACAGGTTGTGTCGTCGTCTTCTTCTTGCGTCTCGCCTTTGGCTTTGTCGACTTTTTCTTGGTGGCCGCCATCCGTCTACGTTTAATTCTAGGTTGTTCAACTGCCACCCGCCGTGGCTTCGTCTTCATTTGTTCTGCGATTCTCTGAGATGCAATCGCCGCCATGCGTCTCTTTGATCGTCGCAAAGTTGATTGTGCTGTGTCCACATTGTCCTCCTCGTCGACTCGGTTGTCCACCAGTGGTTCATCAGCATCAACTTGTTGTTGTTCTTCGACCTCGACCAGTGGTTCCTCAGCTGCCAATTCGTCGCCAGTCACGAATTCGTAATCCGTATTGTCTGAGGCTTCCAATCGTAGTGTCTTGTGCCGCCGCATCATTTCCTTGACAAGGTCTCCACCATCCTTCATCAAGGCTGCGAGAATGCCGTTGGGTACCACTCCAAGTAGCACACCATTCATCATTCGCATCTCCAATACAAAAGGTTGTTGTCCATGCACACTGATCTTGAAGTGTGCCACATGCCACTTTTGAACGTATGGGACCACTGCTGTGCATGTGGGAACCACCGCTGCCTCGCATGTGATTGTGGCATCGGATGCCATCTTGTCGTCGTCGACGGTCAAGACTGTTTCTATCGTCTCGGCGTCTTTAGTTGTTGTTGGTTGTTGTTCTACTACTCTGGGTGCTGCATCTTCCATGCAGACGTCCTTGACCTTGCGATAGACAAATCGTCGTTTGGCAATCTGTTCTCGCGTATTCAAAGTGCAAATTTCGTCGTCAGCGTTGCGCTGAATTCCTCCGTGGTGCAAGTGGCACATGGCGAGTTCGAACATGTAAGTGTTCTTTTTGTTGACCATGAACCAGTGAGCGACTTGCTTGTCATTTCCTTTCTTCGCCTGGATGAAACGAACAAGTGCCTCGAGGTCTTGATGAACGGCATCAATTTGAATGTACAGTTTGGCTCTTTGTAGGTACGCTTTGTCGCTTTGGAACCATTTGTTGTTGGTGATCCATTTGGCCACTTGTTGGTATCCGTACTCTTGAATCAACTGCACGAGATCCAAGACGCGTTCGTGGGGTGTGGGTGTGCCGACGGAAATGAATTGTTGTTGGGCTTCTTGCCAGAATTCGTATCGGGCCTGTGGCTCTTGTTTCTTAATGTCTCGATAGACATCACGTTTTTCTTCTTGTTCGCTCTCGTCAGAAGAGTACCCCACTACAGTGTTGACGGGAGCAAAGGATAAACGGTTTCCATTGCTCCGTTCGGTGTCTTGACCGTAATGGGTCTTCCAGCAAGCGTTGGCTGAACGACTGGTTTGGATGCGACAGCCCTTGGGCCGGTGCTGGTTGTATTTGTCGTATCCGTAGTGACCATGCTGATCCGAAGGAACCAGGGAAAGGTCGTAGGCACCTAGGCAGCGACCGTGCTGCTGGAATTCCACATCAGGATGCGTTCCACACGTGTGCAACAGTGCTGCGGTTTGGACGACATCTTTGTCCAACTCATCCAGTTGGAACTTGATTGGGACTTCCTCTGACACAGGAACATCCTTGTTGTTGTGGCCCGTCATCTCCTTGGCGACCTGGAGAACAGGGGTCTTCTTGGTGCTGCTGTTGTTGTTGTAGGTGGTCCATGACCACGAGAGCAGCTTGATGATAGAAGAAGAGAACTTCATTTTGCAATTGATAGGTATTGAATAGAAGATTGGTAGAAAAGGTAAATGAAAGTAGGGGGGTTGATCTGGCCTAGGCTTATCAACAATCGCGAAAGTCTTCCTTGTTCGGTTGGGTATGCAACTCTAGCAATCCGGTTGAACAAAAAAGTGAGCTCATCATAGTGACATCCCATTTTTCCACCCCAATTTTCAGATGACAGATTCTGCCAGATGAAAAACGACATGTGATGAGACGAGACTGAGCCACTGATGAGCACTGATTTCATGCTCCATACTACCAAACAACACCCAACAAGACACTTCCATGCCTCTCAGCGTGGTCTTGGTGTTTGATGTTGTCTTGACAGCATGCTCTTTACCTACCGTACAATTGACGGGGTTTGCTGCGGATGGAGATGCATGGAGCTGCGGCTTGGATCGAGCTGCGGAGCTGACCTTCGTCGTTTCGTGACGGAACCAGATGGATTTAAGAGTGCCCCAGCCACGACCGAAAGCTTTAACGATTTTCAGGACTGGTTGCCAACCGCTCACGACAAAGGGAAAGAATAATATCCCTATCGCTAAGGAAAGCAATGACGTCATCAATTGTTCAGCAATGCCACCACGACAGCGGCTCACAAACACTGAAGACAACGACGCGACCACAACAACAACCACAAGGAGCAGCCATGACATCCTGTCAATTAGAGACGAAGAAGTACCGCCAATGCCTGAAAGACACAGGAGGCAGCGGATGCGGGCGATCCTGTCTCAAGCAAGCCAAAGCTTTGGAAACATGTCGAGAAAATTGGCGGAAGGAGAAGAAGCTGGTGCATCAATTTGATGGCCGTCGGTTTTTGCCGAACAAAAAATGCAAACTCCTCAATCAAGAAGTTCAAAAGTGCATGAAATGGAAAAAGGGCGATCAATCGAAGTGTGAAGAACCAATCCAAAAGTTGAAGTTATGCATGGATCAGGAGCAAGATATTCTAGCAGCACCCACCGCAGGAGACAAGGTCTGGTCCGACTACAAGGGGACTCGCTAGCTGACTGGCTACCGTACTTAGCTACTCGAGTACTAGCTCAGGAGACGAGAAAGCTTTATTTGCTGAAACGAGGAAAGAGTTCGTGAAATGACTCAAATGAATTCTTTTCAACTTAGCGCCAGGTGTGTGCGAAGGCAAGTCCTACCGGTGTATACTTCTTCTGCAACTGATGAGACAATATTATACTGGTGTCGGATCGGCACCACGTAGGCGCAGCAAACGTTCATTCGACCTCGTTTTGGACCAATAGTACCACGTGCGGGCTGGAAGTGAACAGTTTGTGGCTACCGTACCTTGTTGCCAGGAACGAGAAGGTGGGAGGTGGGAGAGCACGTATATGCCTCGTACTGCAGTTCTTGCTACACGGACGGCCTAGAAGTTTTGGATGCTTGGAACGAGTCGAGTCAACTGTTGTCGTGATGAATTAAACTAGCAAGTAACTGGCAGTGGGAATGCACCAAGTTGTCTCACTCAAGTTCTTGATGCTTTGTAGCTAGCTGACGCACCATGAAGAGTCAGCAGCAGCAAAGGTTTCTTGGCAAGCAAATGAATGATAGCCTTATTTCAAAAGCAAGATGAGATGAATTTCTGGACTTGGTGAAACGTGGCTCTATCGATAGTCTAGCTAGTGGGAATTCACCAACCAAGTTGTCTCACTCGAGTTCTTGGTGCTTGTACTATACCGGTGGCTGTAGTAGGCCGAGACAGCACAGGCTATGATACCGTATGTCGGAAGGGCTATAGGTTTTTGGAATGGAGCTGGATCCAGTGTCTCGGAAGCCGGTCGGGGGCCAGGCTTCACCAAGTTTCGCTCACACAAAAAGCTGTGAAGGACCGATAACCGATTCCCAGCTCATAGTCCACTCTAACGCATAGTAACTCCACTTCATTTCAAAGCTCTACTACTGTAGCAAGTATTGGTTCCTTCCAAAGCAAGATGACAGCAAGTAGCAGTGGCACTTCTTCCCTGGAAGAACGTCAGCGAGCCATCGAACGATGCATCGACTGGGTGGAGACATATGGGAGACGACGCATGGAAGATGACGGGAGTTCCCAGGATCATCCTCACGTCTTGAAACTGGACCGGATTCAATTTATCACTACTACTGATGCTTCGACCGGTACGGATAAGAATGCCACGCCAATGGTAGGAGTGTTTGCCAAGGACTCGATTCGCAAGGGTGACACATTGGTGACCATCCCCGAAGCCTGTGTATTGAGTGAAAGTCATCCTCTGTTGAAGGATTTGGCGAGTGTCTGTATCGATCCCGCCATGAAGGTGTATCGAGACAATTTGACAGCACAATGGAAACAGACGAGCAACACTCGAAATCCCTGGAATTCATTTGAAAAAGATCAGACCCAAGGACGCGTCTTTTGTCAAGACGAACTGAGATTGGCATTGCAATTGACCTTGTTGGTGTATGTGCATCGAGTCAAAGCTTCCATTGGAGGGACACTGGGAGATGCAGCAACTCATTTTAAGAGTTATCTGGAAGCCTTGCCACCATCCTATGAGTCGTTGATTTTTCATTGGACCGATGAGGAAATGGAAATACTCAAAGGAACCGCCTGTCATGCCGTGTCTCTGCGGTTGCGACGAGAAGTGGAGGACAATTGGGAACAATCCTTTGCATCGGTATTGTTGGAATATCTCCAACAAAAACAGGACAAGGTGGATTCGACGCTGTTAAAAGAATCTTACTTGCATGCTATTTGCTCCATTTATTCCCGCATGCATTCCTTGGATTCCGCCAACTTTGCAAGTTCTACTGTTACGGCAGAAACCAATACACGGACTCTTTGTCCCTTGGTGGATATGATCAATGGAGACAAGGAATACAGTCCTCGCTGCAATGCTCATGTACTGCAGTATCCTGGTATTCACGTGGCCGTGCAAGCCACACGAGATATTGCAAAAGGAGACGAAGTACTCTTTTCATACGGACAAATTTCCAACCAAGTCTTTGTCACCAAATTTGGATTCGTACCACTGACATCCACGGGAAAACCCCTCATGGATGAATTGGATGTCGTGCATGTTGTGCCACCACCCAAATTGGTGTGGGAAAAGGGGGATGAACGACGTTGGAAATCCCTCACGAGTGACAAGAACAAGGTCCTGGAATGGCGTCATTTGACGGAATTTCCTCCCGAAGATGGGACTCCGTTTGCGTTCATGAGATCCACTACCGACATGGCCAAAGTACGGGGATCGGAATCGTGGCGGCCCGTCTATTTGAACAATTTGCATCTCTATGCCATGTTTTCATTATCAAATGATGACGGAGCAGAGGTCGTAGTGGAACCATGGGAACCAGGGTCGATTATTCTAGATATGATTGATTATCGACTGGAACAAATGCCAACAGTAACGGATGACTTGGCGATTGCTTCTGGAACTAATATCAAGACAGCCCTTCTCTGCCGCATGCTGGAACGCGAAATCTTGAGCATGTGGTGGCATGCCATTGCCAAACAGTACGAGTGCTATGGAGAAACCAGCCCGACCACGGGCAAGAAATATCTCCCATTGCGCAGTCAAAAAGAAGGTTGCACTGTCTGTCAAACGGCGTTTTCCTGTCCCTTGAAGAGCTGTACCCGATGCAAGGCTGTGTTTTATTGCGGTCGAGGTTGTCAAAAGGAAGATTGGAAGGCGGGACACAAGGAAGCTTGCCAGCCGGTCTCTGGCTAGCTGGCTTGCTGTCTGCAGGTTGCATGATTTGGCTCCTCAAAGTTTCTTGCTGGCTGGACCAACAAGGCTAGAAGCTTAGAGTTCATGCATGCAAGCAAGGCATAGCTATTGGCCATTCCAACAAAGCCGAGAGCACATCAATTCAAGAAAGCAAATTGTTCCAGACAGCAGGTCAGTTTACCCTCAATGAGCTAAACCTAGTTCCTCTCTACTCTAGCTAGAGACCAGTAGAAGAAATTAGTGCCTTGCCTGCGCTAAGCAAGCAACCTCTTGTTTGGAAAGGGGCTTTGCTATTTTTGTGGCGCCAGGAAGCTGCCGCGTAATGAAGGCCACGAGCCCAGCGGAACTGGATCGTGTACCGTACGGAGCGATGCTCGAGAACCACGGCAACAAGTGCAATTTCAGCTTGTCAACGAACTGGCTGACAAGTCTGTGTCAAAGTAGAAGCTACGAACCATAGTATCTTTTAGTTTCTGCTTGACAGGCAGCTCGCCAGCTTTGTGGGCGGTTTGGCAAGAAGCAATGGTCCTCAATGGGAGCCCATTGCTACGCTAGCTTGCTAGATATAGAAGGAAGGCAGTCCTCCATCTATCGAGAAAGATACCGTGCCACCATGGCTGTGGGCTAATTTTATAGGTAGCTACATAACCCATGAAAGCAACCTTGGCCAGTCTGTAAAGAGAGACAGTGCACCTGTTTACTGTCCGAGCGAATTCTGAGCACACGGGCGATGATGAAGATTCGCTTGCGGCTCCTGGCACATGCCACTTTGGCACCCACGACATCCTCGTCATACCGGCACCAGGTACCTACTATTTCCCCCATGACACACTTTACTAAGCTTCGGGGAATCGAATCGATATTCTGGCTACGAGTAGCCAAATTTACTGTTGGAATGATGTTGTTCTTGATATCTGGCTAGCTACCAGGTAGCAACTCGATCGTTGCCAGCCTGTCTCTCCTTTCGTAGCTTCGCGCTACCGTACGGTAGCTGGCATTCCACTGTGCGGTGCGTCCAAACTAGTTTCTACAACGCCCGTGATTTTCTCTCGGATGTTTTCTTCTCTATTTACAGTTAGCCTTATAGTAATAATAATAACTAAGTATCCATCATCTGTGAAGGTTTGCATTGTCTTGTCTTGTTCGATCGTTTTGTTTACGTGGAGGTAGGAAGTACATGTAACTTTTACTTGGAATTGGTAGTGGATGTAGAACTGGGAAGACTATCGTCTCCTGGGGCATCGGCATCAAAGACTTGGACGCCTCCACGATTGTTGGTTTCTCCTTGCATGTAGGCCGCTTCGGCGGCAGTAGGAGCATGGAATTGCTGACTCTTATTGAGCAAATCGATGTGTTTTCGATCAAAGAGCAAATGTCGATCTTGAGATTCGTGTCGATCGAGGATATCTTGTGTGTCCTTGCAAATGCCTTGACAAAACTTGTCGAGATCCAAATCGTTGCGATCATATCCAAACGGATTTTCAATTTCCGAGGCCATGGATTCAATGCCAAGAACAGCATACGAGACAAGCGATGCCAACAAGATGGTGTACCATCCGTAAAAGGCAACGACGTGGAGTGGATAGAGTGCCAACCATAGAATGAGAAAGAATCGTAGTTGGAGGACATACGACAAGGGAATGGGTGTGTTGCGGATGCGTTCGCACGATCCCAACTTGTCCGAGAGAACGGCCATGACAGTTTCATTGAGCGTGCCCAATTGGTAATCGGACAATTTGCCCGCCTTGGTTTGTTTGGCCAGATAGTCACTGATAATGTCCATACAAAAGTTGGGCATGTGATCGGCTTGTTGAATGTTGGCAATATCTTGGAGACTCAATCCTTTGAGTCGATCCCCGACGGTTGTTCCTTGGAGTGTCAAATCGAGCACAATGTGTCGTTCGTCGCGCAAATGAAGTTTGAGGGCACATGCGAATGCCGTCAAGAAATTAATGGCGCGTCGTCGATCGGCTTTATCGGAAGCCGTATGACAATCGACGTGATTGCAAACGAGACGGGAAAAATCGCGACAGACTTCCCGAGTGCGTCCCCAGACTTTGCGTCCTTCCCACCATCGATCGTATGCTTGATTGGCGCGAAAGGCGAGTAGTAAAAACATGCCGACAGCAAATCCAACGAGTGCCTTGTCTTCCATGAGAATCCATTCGTCACTGCAGAAAATGTGTCCCGGATCGTGATGCTCCGGATCACCGCACATCTTGGAGTACCGGGCCATGGTGGTGACAAAGACATTGTACACGAACAAAATCACGAGAATCTCGCGATTGCACTGCGGCAACCACGCCCAAATGGGAGGTTCCCACCATCGATGCGTCGGTTCGTACGTCATTTGCTTGCGTTTTTCGCGACGTTCTCCCGCAGTTCGTTTGAACGTCGATGGGTTGCCGACCAAACTCAGAATCTTGGAACTGATGCGTTTGCTGGTCGTACCGGTATGATTGGTGTTCGAGCCAAGCTGATCATGACACGACGAGTCCATGGCGTGTTTGTGCAAGATGCCTTTAAAGTTTTCCAACGAGATCATCTCCTTGGAGTTGTCTGTAGCCGCGTAACCACCTGCCGCACTCATGTCGTCGTCGCTATCAATGCAAGAAGAAGTATCGTACCGCTGGGGGCTCATTGTCCGGACTTGCGGCTCTTCTTCGTTGAAGGAGATTTTTGTGGAGGACATCTGATCTGCTGCTGCTGCCGCTTCAACCTGGTGTGATCAAGAGAAACAACAAGGAGTAAGCGAGCCTGACTGATATTGTACTGTCTCAACGGCGATCAATTCTCCAGACTATGATCTAATGACTTATTACTAAGAGGTTTCACTATGACAAACTGTAGAAGCAAGAAGTCTTTGACTGTGTCGCTGTCTCACCTACTGATGGCTAGCTACAGGTAGTAATGGGAGTATCTGAGTATCTGAGCCCTTCAACACCAAAGCAAAAAGGCAAGATCAAAGCGGTTGTGGCGTTGTACTCCGGATCCAGTCCAGTGGAGAGAATTGGTTGCTTTGTGTTGCGTTTTTTTGCATTGGCATTCGCCTCTCAACTTCTTGCTTCGGCAGCTTGTACTGAAGAAGGATACCAA
Organism: Seminavis robusta; assembly: GCA_903772945.1. NCBI lineage: Eukaryota > Bacillariophyta > Bacillariophyceae > Naviculales > Naviculaceae > Seminavis > Seminavis robusta. The sequence goes on from CAICTM010000696.1 coordinate 26,922, forward strand.
TTTGCATTCCATTTGGGTGATGGATTTGGATGAGACTGTCATCAACACCCATCACTTTGCGTCCGGACACAACCAAAACTCTAATGTCACAAAGACACGAGGCGGAGTTAATTGTGTAAGAGAGTGGAGTTAATGATCTCAGTAGCGCTACCATACCGGCTTTTAACAAATGCTCTTGAAGGGAAAAAGAGCGTCACTCAAATGTTCCAACAAAATAGTTTGCTTCCTGGACGCAGTAATCGGTGCGTACGCGCAGATGGTTTGCTGTCTTTTCGGTGTCCACAGAACTTCGCCAAAAATATGACCCAAGATTTAGGGGATGAGAACAACCCGTTGGTTCTAAAAGCGACGTTACTTAAGTTCTTCTAGGGCAATTCAGATGATTCTTCCTAGTTACCTTTAAATCCTTTTCATAACTGATTGGATATCTTGACGTGGATAGTCACTATTAGCTGAACCTTTTGTTTGTTGCAAACAATAGAAAGGATCACAGAATAACAATTTTTAGCGGACTCAAATTCAGCCACACTTCAATGATGCTTTTGGTTGCGAAGGCAGCTGGACAAATCGCCGAACGCCTAATCGGCAAGCGATATTTGGCCGAACCTGGCTATTTTTGGACGTTGCAGAGAACACAACCTAAGATTACATTCAGATGCTTTGTGTCGACGATATATACTGTTTGGTGGACGCTAGAATTGTCGAAAGTACTCTTTCTCACAATGGATGATAGGCTAGGTATTGTTGCAAGTAGTATGCTTGAAAGATTACCCCAACTTTGAAACACTACACGCACTTGCACACAAGCACTGGAGTAGTCCGGAGTACGAGTATTAAAAAATAATACGCACTTCTTTTCCGTGGCAAAGAAGGTACGTTCATTTAGTACAACCTTTCCTTATAGTGACCAGTCCTTGGAACTTCCATCTGGCATGGGATTGATAAATCCTGGCAGATGGACGGTGCGACTGTCGAATGGTTCCGACATCTCGTTCGTCCGTCAGAAGAAGGGAAGAAAGGGTGAGAAGATCTTCTGCTTCTGCGCACCTCCTGCCCAAGCCGAACCTCAAGCTCGGTACTGTACCTGGTACCGGTGGGTTTGACAACAACGGAGGTGAGAGCTCGATTAGCTTAATTAACGCACCAAGAGATCAAAATAGACGTACGAACTTGTGCTAATGTAAAAGGTGCTTACTCTAGCTAGCTACTAGAGTAGCAAGTACATGTAGGAGTCTTGCATCCTTGCAGAGCATCCTTGGCCGATGTATCCCGCATATCCTTTGGAAATGTTGACTACATGTATCATCATTGATTACATCATGCTTACATGTATAATTGGACGTGTTTGCTTGTGCGTGGCTTGTGGCCATTTTTGCTGAGCGAGACAACAGCAATTATCAACGGTGTTTTGAGTGGTGTATACTTGTACCCCAACGCCAGCCAGTCACATTTAGGTCCTCGATTGCTGGTTGAAATTGTGCAGAGACAACAAGCCGTACCGGTACAGGATGATGATTGCTTATTTTGCAACTACCTTCAGAAAGGTACGGACTTAATTTATACCGAAGAAGATGACTGCAAGGACAGCTGAACAACATTCCTCCTTTTTTGCTTCTAGTTGGAGCCCCTGACGCTACCGTGGTGCTTTGTTGTCTGGCCTTGAACCGCCGAGCAGGTGGAAGATCCACAAATGCCGTTCATATCGCATCCACCCTTTCCACACCATCCAATTGCGCCATCTGTGTACCAAGAGCAAGTTTCCACTCCGTTTGCTGTCTTCATTGTGTTTGTGCATTGTTGGCAACTATTGGCAGCCTGGCACCTCTCTTGACTTGTGTTGGCTCCTTCGACAACCTGGCATATTTCATCTCCACTCAGATTATTCTGGAACGTGTCGTGAGTATAGCACGGTGCATCGGCAATTTGCATGCACGAGTCTAAACAACGTCCTCCTGCCCACGCACAAGTACTTTCACCCGCCATACAAGAGGAGCAGGAGGTTCTTGATTGACAGTTGTAGTCCACTGGCAATGGAACTGGAATTGGTAGCTCGCCGGCACCGCCTCCAAGGCTGCTGCAACTATCAACAGGGCAGTTGCCCAGCGCATCGCAAAATCCTGATCCACAATATCCCATCTTGGTGGATTCATCAATGTACCATGCGCAGCTCTCGCCGTTTGATTTGATGGCAGATGTGCATGTGAAGCAACCCTCCTGTAAAGAACAAAGTTCGTCATCGAGTTTTTCCATTTCTGCCATTGCGCAGAGTTGTCGGCTGCTCATACGAGGGAATGGTTCCAGGTTGTAGCACTTTACATCCGCAATTTCCGCGCAAGAGTTGATGCACTGTTCGGCAGCCCAGCTACATCCGTTCTGAATGCATTCACCACAGTCGGTCGCTTGGCGGCAAAAGAATGGCTCACTTTCGGCCGATGCGAGACCGGACACGCCGACACCGATGGCCAGGATGAGGGACATTGCGTTGAAGTTCGTCATGTTATCTTTCAATCAATCAAAATCAGTTGATTGGAGTAGTAGTTTTTGTTTTTTGTTTTTGTAGTGTTTTAGTTGTGATCTTTTGTGATTTGTGAGATGAAGACAACAACCAAATTTAGCTTCCGTAAAGGAATCATCTTTGCGATCTTTGCCAGTTCCCATCCTAGCCAGCCACTCACGTGCCGAGACACACAGATAGTTTGTTTCATGAAGGAAAAACGTGGACTTGATATCTTGGTCGGATTGAAACCGTCCAAACAAGTGATGGACTACACATTGGAGCACCTCGACCACCACCAACAACTAACAAAACCGCTTCCGACGGATCGCTGAGGATGGCATCTTGCGTTTTTAGAGTGCTCGCGGGAGTTACCAAAGAACAAGCAAAGATCGACTCGATCGCGACTGCTCGCTCGACTGAGCGTCACTCGACTGGGACACTGAGACTCAACTCGCGGCTACACCGCTCACTAAATCGGCGAACCACCCCGGTGTTGGCTCTATAATACAAGCTGGTTAGCTAGCTAGTATCCTGCATCCAACTAATGCAGCAAAAGTGAGAGTGAAAGGGCAAGTCTCCATGCAGGAGTTCTGGGTGCCGACGCTCAAAGCATGGAATCTTGCGGAAGGTTCTTATTAAGATCTTCCGAGTGTTATCAGTAGACCAGCATTTGCTTGCAAGCATTATTCGTTCAAAGGGACGTACCACCGTGCGGGGAGGTGACTGATACGTAAGCGAATTTTTGCCACCAGGCAGGCGGAACCATAGGTAGATCGTCCTGCGACAAGGGCTCTACTTTTAAGATGTGGAGTACACGTTCCATCGATTCTTACAGCCATAGTCCGCTTCGGGGAGAGCAAGTACCATTACGTTGCTTTTCCAAAGAACGTCGTGAGCGTTGAAGCATGAAAATCCTGAATGATTCAAATCCCAGTCGGTGGAACAAAAGGCGTCACATTCAATGACAGCTTTCGCTCCCCCTTGGGTATTCATTCCTAGATTTTGTGCACCTGGTCAGTCAACTAGATCTATCGCTCCAGCTTGTGCACAAAGATCTAGGTGTCGGGCACATCGTGATGAGTCATGAGAATTTGGGTCACGATTCTTACCCATCCAACCCGACCACGAGCAAACGAGTCAACAAATGTGGGGCCTTTGCTCTCAATCTGGACAGAGATCCCTTCGTCTGGCTACTCTCTATAGAGCTGGATGTTTGCATGTACGCAGCGCTTGTCGAGTGTTGTCGAGCAGGTGAGTGCTAGCTAGCAGTGCAAGTGGAAAGCCAGTCGCTCTCGCGAACCAACAATTCGTGCGAAATATTTAACAGGTTAGAATTGGATCTTTTTCCGATTTCGGATGCAACTTCCACCCGCCTCATCATCAAAGGATCAAAAGGGGTGAGCGCAAGAATAATGAGGCGTTGGCACCTCGGCACCATAAACCATCGCAGTGACAACAACCAGCAGTAATCGGTACCACTTGAAAGATGAACTCAACGCTAGAAGATGGTGGAGCAATGGATTCACTCCTGGAAGTGCCAGTGGAAGCACATGAGCAGACTTGGTTCACGAGGATCTTTTACGCCGGCATTCTGTTTCACACTATCCCAGGTGTGGCCATGATGCTGGGCGGCTTTGCTATGTTGATGATCTGCTTATTCCGTGCCCGATCCTTGCGTCCTGGTCAATCCTTTAGTTCCGCCTACATTCCTGAGAGGAACTATGGACTCGTCCAATGCGTTGCGAGCGGGCTGTTTGTCTTGATCATTTTGGCCACGCTGCGGCAGATTACCAGTCCCTGTTTTACCGGCGCTGGCAGCGCCTCCTGGTTGTGCTGGCTGAATCAACCTGGACATGTTGCTATGTATGGGTCTTATGCCAGTGTTTGCCTTGTGGCATTGTTGGAGTCTACCGGCCGACTTTCAATGGATTCCTGGAGGATTGCACTTGTCCTGTGTTGCTTGATGAACTACCTTTTGATGGCAGGACATTCCGACATGAAACCCACTCTCGAGGATAAATTGACTCACAAAATTTGGGGAGACATTGAATTGTATCATGCCGTCATTCTGTTCTATTCTGTTTATAACGCGTCAAGCTTGCCCGCTTACTTGGGAACTTGGATCATGTTTCTTCTGAAAGGATGCTGGATTGTTTTGTCAGGGGTACAGCTGCAGTTTCATATCATGGACATGGAAGTGATTCGACCGGTATTCGTGCTACTGGTGCTCTTCTTCACAGGCGTGACTACCGTCATTGGGGCCTTTTTTGGGAACATTCATTATCAATCCGATTTGTCGCTTCGAAACAAGAGTGTCGACAGCATGAACAATGACGCATACCAGACAAGGAATACTGCTGGGATTTTAGCAGAAGGAGAAGACTACAAGCGCTTGTTGCAGTCGTCGGATGATCAAAACTCGCTGTTTGAGAATGAACAAATTTAATTGTCAATTGAGTGTGCCCGCAAGGAGAGACTAAACTAGAAAAAGTGACGAGAAAATTTGCCGAAACATGTTTTATCGTTGAGTTATTAAAGTGCCTTTGACAACTCTTCAATAGTCGGAACACAGGCTTGGCCCTATGCCAAGCCTAGTAGTCAGTTGACAGCGTACCGGTAAGGTCTCTGTTTCAACACCAAGACCAACACATCTTACCTAACACTGGGACCTCTTCCAAGTCCAACCGAAGTCATAATTCAAGCCAACTTCTGGATTCAACGTAGATCCAGTTGCATGTTCTACCGTACAACAGATTGGAACTCAACCTCTCTTTAGCGACCGTCCTGGTCCAACCAAAAGAGAATTATTTGTTCAGTTAATTTGACAGCCACGTTGGCTTTCAAAGTGTGAATAAACGCCGGCCAGTCCCATTTCTCCTTCAAAAAACGACTTCGACCTTTTGCCGGTGGGGTAATCGTACCCACTATCATAGATCTACTGGTAGCTTCTTCCTCTTCCAGTGGGGACTACACTGAGGACGCCTGGAATCGTCCCTCGCTGAACCACCCATCTACCCATGTAGGGCAAGGTCAAGCGTCAGGATGATTGCCGGGGATTGGAATTTTGGTAGGAACTCTGCTTGAGTAACAAGCAAAAAGCAAAGCAATGGTCCGAGACGATTTGATCGCTTGCAAGTAAGTGCATATAAGTTTGATTGATTTCCAAGCTTACACTTGGGCTTTCGTTGGTTTATCGATCGATATGACTGCGACGCACGCACTAGATTGAAGAGGACGGTTTGGATGTTATAGGTCGTTTGCCGCAATATCATAGATCGAACTGGTTTTGTCCATCATTGGCTGTGTCGGCAGTTGCCATCAGCATCTGCCCCAACTGTTGACACGAAGAGACTGAAAGATGTCTAGTAGCTAGCTAGCATACTGACTGCGAGGTGATGGCAAACTGCTTGATAGGGATCATCTGCTGGGCCAGTCTGGTACTGCAACTGGAGGAAAGTGCATCACTTGCCAGCCTGGTCCTGGCTGCAGCTGGAGGAAAGTGCATCACTTTCCTTTGGAAGGAAGTACGCGGACATCTTCCTTCGATTGGACTACATACATGTAATCAGTGCATCTGCTGTAGATCAAGGATCACGCAACATGCATTCTTTTAGGCGATTGGATCATTCCATTTCCAATGGAACAATGGAACCTAACAAGACAAAGGACATAGGTAAGAATGCTCCTAGCGGCAACTGGCTTTCTCTTCTAGTATCCTGCATTGGAAATCGGGAATTGTCTTCTGTGGTGAAGTTCTGTCCACTGGTGTTCGCGACTGCAGCCCAGCATAATATTATTTTATACGGAGTAGCCAGCATGAGAGGTACAGGGCTGGTAAACACCCAAGAATGTTCGAAGTGCTACGGAGTAGTCTAGAAGCCACCTACTCTTGTATCATGAACGAACACATGCAGATCCAACAAAAGAAGGTGGTCTTGATGTCTTGATCCAATAATAAATCGTGTACTAACCAGTCTTCATCAACAGGAGGCAGGTCACTCCTTTGCTTCTTGCTTCCGGTTGGCAGCTTTTTATTAGTACTGACTTGCTTGGTTGTCGTTAATGGTTCGGCTAAAAGAAAGAGGCCGCCTTGCCACTATCTCCTGCCTCGTTGCTAGCTAGGCCTCCACATCAATACATGTACTTAGCACCTGGAGCCAACAGCTGGCAGACTGTAACCAGCAGAATGATGAGCTCGGCAGGTAGCTCAGTACATGTACACTCGTATGATGGATAATGGATGGATTTCCCGCTCTGCAATCAAAGGGACAATGGACAGCCCCACCTGTTTCGGAAAAAATTGAGTCTTAATGAACGTACCTGTACTGGTACCCAGTGTATTAAAATTTCCCCACTCAGAGTAGGAAGTAAAATATCATTGTACATGATGTAGAAGAAGACAGAAGACTTCAGTACCCCAGTACTCTGTACTATTTAATAGCTACTCGGTAGCTCAGTAGTAGTATAAAAGTAAAAGACATCAAGACATCGTTGTGCCTGTGTGCCAGTGGCTACCAGTCCACCAGCTAAAGTCTACTCGAGTACTAGTACTGGTACCGGTATGGAGTACGACTGTACTTCCGAGTAGATCTAATAAAAGGGAGCAAGAGGAGTAAAAGGTGGAGGAGTCGACACTCTTGACTTTTCTACTCAACGTTCCAGGGATGGAGGATGACTCCATCGCTCTCCAGATTACTCGTAGTAAAAAGCACGTTCTTTACGAACTGGATACGAATCCCTCATTTCAGCACTGGCGATTGCAATAATTCACTTTGAATTTATTTGATGGCTCTTGATTGGCGGATGTATCATCTGGGCAGGCTGTGCTGCTCTGGCTGGGTGGATGAGAGGCCGCATGATTTAAGTGAAGTCCCAAAATGTTGGTCAGTGGTTGATGAATCAGTTAAAGAATGCAAGATTGTTTCTGGCCAGTGTGTTCTGGTGTTTCAAGGGGTCCACATGCGTATGATTTACTGTATACAATCAGTAGGAGTAGTCCACCACGTCAGGACACTGATATCGCTCCCGGATTGAAAAAAGTGTCCAAGCGGAGCCTTTCGGCCTTTATCTCGCTGGAGGAGATGCAGGGTCAAACATACAAGTTCGGTACAGTGGTGTAGCTCCTAGCTAGCTGGAAACAGCACTGCCCAGCACAGGGGAGGATCTTCTGGGCACTCTTGCTGCTTGCAGGATCTCTTGCTAGTGAGGCCTCTTTGTATGATCATAAAAATACTTTCTCACCCACAATCAATCAAGCTAAAAGAATGGAGCAACAACTAGTAATCAACGTGAACATTTGCGGTGACGGCAACGTCGACACTCGAGAAGCCGTGGTGAAAGCTCTGGAGAGTGTTGATCTTCGGGCCGCTGTGAGTGCGAGACTGTTGAGCAATCCCAGTGACTATCTTCCGCAACAACCCGGCCGTCGCGCGTCGGTAGCTCCGGCTCAGTGTGGCTATCCTTACCATCATCATGAAGCTCCTGCTCCCAACACGTACTGGCAAGCACCTCTTCCCAAGGCGACTCATCGACCCCGTTCTCGCTCCTCCAACGACCTTGCTGGTCTTGTCATTGAGATCCAAAAGCAAGACCGCGACGATGATGCTAGTACCATTGCTACCAGCGCCACCAGTGCCTTTCGCCGCAGTCGGTCTTCCAATGACCTAAGAAGTCTCACCAGTCTCACTATGGGAAAGACTCCCAGTCGAGGCAACATCAAGGAAGAAGCCCTCGCAAACATGAATAACCCTGGCCCTAACAGTCGCTTCAGCCGGGACAACCGGTCTGGAACGGGGCGCCGCTCTCGATCTGCCAACAGCCTTCGAAGCATCAGTGGCAGAGTGCCACTCACTCGAGAACAGCTTCAGATGCATCCTTCCGTTACCACACGCACCAGCCGCACCGTGCCCGCAGAAGACACGGTTCCCCCGCCTTTGATGTCAGCGAAGCGTCGTGGGTCCACGGGCACGCTCCAGCAGAGCCTCGTCTCGGACGTGACTACACCCACGACCGCCTGTCGTTGGAACGCCAACAGTCACATGTTGCCCTCGCAGTGTTGTTCATCCGCCGAAGAGAGCGACGGTGGACACGGCAGTGGTGCCGACAGTGACAGTCGCGTCTACAAGACTGCACAAGGCAAACGCCGTCGGGAACGCACGCGGCAAAACCGAGATGCCCAAGGACGACCCGTTCGCAGTCGATCGGCCAATGGTCTTCGACGAACCGTCAACAGCTTTCCCGTCCACCAATCCAGCAAGCCCGATAACTGGGTTCCCGAAGTCGTCGCACAGGCGCCGCAGCAGCAGCCTGTTGGACGATACAGTCGCTCCAGTGCACTCAAGGAGTCGTCGGACGCGGGCAGTGTCGTCTCGGCCGGTTCCGCCAGTCTCATCGTGCCTCCCAACATGCCGCAACGAATGGGAAGCCTCACGGAGACGGATGTGGAGCGAGTCCACGAACGGCAAAAGCGACGATCGCGCAGTCGTCAACGTTCCTTGACTCGCAATCTGTCGGCCAATGGCTCCGAAGCAATGCAGCAGGAAACTACTAAACCCGCCCCCCAGATTCGTCGCACCCTGTCGAGTGGCAACTCGGTCGTTTCCGAACTCACAACTCCCCCCGCAAGGCCACAACGCATGCCAAGTCGCAACGAAGAAGACGATCGTGGTATGCTTCTTTCCAAGGCAAACAACAGAAAGCCACAGCCGATCAAGTCGACCATTCGTCGCAATCGATCGGCCAGTGACCTCATGAGCGCCTGCTCCGTCCCGGCCCATGTCGGTAGCAACCCCGAGAAGCAGCCTGTGACACAACGCCGTCGCAAGTCGTTTGGAGAAGGCGACTTGCAGAAGCAAATGATGCAACGCAAGCGAGAAAGCTTGGATTCCTCTTACACGGACCTCTTTGGAGGATTCCGAGACCGTCCATCGTGCAAACCGTCGCGTCGTGGAAGCAAGGATTTCCAGTCCACTTCGGGTCGAACCGAGACGACTCGTTCGTACTACGGTGATCTCTTCTTGGCGGAGGAAGAAGAAGAAGAGGCACACGGTCCTGAACATGACGAAGACCACTACAGTGATTCGGACGACGACTCGGATAGCGATTCTGAAGAAGAAGATGAATCGGAATCATCCTCTATCGAGGAGGCGGAAGAACTCGTCGCGCCTCCGAGTGTCTATCCCATCAAGAGAGCATCTTGCGAGTCCATTGGTTCCGTCCACTCCATGGCTCCTTGGTCCTGTATGTGCGGTGAGGTCAACGAAGCTGACGCCAACTTTTGTGGAATGTGCGCGCGATACAAAAAGTGGACCTGCACCGAGTGTTACTTTGCCAACAACAAGTGCCGGGCCATCTTCTGCGGTGGATGTGCCAAGCAGAGGTCTGCCATGGCATAGCTTCTTTACCAACAATGGACTGATCCTTGTTGTTCTAATACAAAACATTATAAAGACAAGTCTTGCCTCAGCTGATAGCGACACTGTATACTAGCATCGTAGCATGTCCACCTGTATGTATGTGTGGCTATTTGATCATGTATCTTAGTCTGACCACGATGAGGCCTCCTTTGCCTTTGAAAGGCCTTCCCTGGTGTTGCTTTGGCATGCCAGTTGCCAGCATGAGGCCTCATAAAGTGGTACTATGTTTGTTCAGACAGTGTGGCTAATGTTGGTGTTGGAGCCACCTGTGTGCGCACAAACTGCTCTGACCTTGGAGCATCTAGACTTCATCTTGCCATGCAAAGCACAGGTGAAGATTGAGTTTGGCTGCCAACTTGGTTTAGAAGTAGCAGTGAAAAGGCCCACCACCAATCAAGATCTGTTCATTTCCACCCAAGTTTCCTCCTTTCTTGAGAAAGTATTTCTCTTCCTGTCCATTGTTTGGAGTAGGAGCTCTCCAAGGGTCCGCCACCAAGGTGCCGGCTACCGGTACCGGTAGGAGCTCTAGCATAACCGATACCAGTATGTAGCCAGACGGGATCGATACATAGACAGCCTGCGCAGGCTTATAGCGCCGAACAGAGCGACAATGATGTCTTCCGTTCAATACAGACAACTTGCTTGAAGCAACAGTTGCAAGCTGGGAATCATAGTGATCCTAAGTTTCCGAGCGATTAGCACGCATGGTATATCTGCGATCTACAGCTAGGTTATCTGTGAGGTTGCGTCAATAGGAACCAGCCAAATCTCTTTGGCCTGTGGCCAACACATCATGGACGCATGATTCAAGGTATGCTTCTTGGACATGGGCACATGCTGCTTCTGCTTCTTCTCTTGACAGTTGGCCTTCCAACAGCCGCCTCTTCCGATGAAGAAAGCCAGCATTGTTGGTCCGAGGCATTTGGCATCTCCTGCCACGTCTTCTACGACGTTCATGTTGGTGAAAGAGTTGTGGTTCATGGAATTGAGTTTGCCACTCTTGCCCAAATTGATTGACATCTTCAATCACGGTGCTGTTGTCTCGGGCAAGCTTTTGACCGTCGGGATAGCTTCCCATGAGTCCAAGTGAACCTTGAAACTTGCCATCAGATTCCACATGAACGTTGACTCGAACAAAGTCCCCGTAAGTCTTGAAGAAGACAGCATCGCCATCATGGAGATCCAGACGAAACTGACGCTGCCCACCGCTGGTCCAACGGAAGTGGATTGGACAACCAGAGATTGTCTGGCTCAGAGTCGTTCCATGCTCGATCGGCCCACCGGCCTTTCCATTAATCCAATACAGGTTCTTGTCTTTGCCACCCTGCACTTCCAAAGTATCCGTGCCAATTCGCACCGCTGCCGTGTAGATGAAACTCCACCAGGTGTGAATGCGGGTGCGCACGTGTATATCCATGTCAAGTCGGGGATTTGTGGCCAGAACAAGATCACAGGCTCCATGGAAGTCAAACGTGGAGCCACTTTCATGAAGAGAGCGCAAGTACAAGATCAACGTCTGTTAGTGCTTGCGGTGGATGAGAATCTCAGCACTGAAAGCACATGTTGCTTACCTCCAAGTCAGGATATGAGGGTCCCCAAACATCCCTCCGGTTTTCGAGGGTGTTGTCGGGGAAGGGTTGAACGCTCTAGGCGATCCTGTTGGTGTTCGTGTAGGCGTTGACAGGGGCGTCCCTGTAGGTGCATTGGTTGGCGCAGCAATGGGAAATCCCGTGGGTAATCCTGTTGGGCTGCCTGTGGTGGGTGAAGCACTTGGGTGCCCGCTGGTGATAGAAGGAGACAGAGTTGTTGGGCGTTCAGTTGGCTCAACTGTTGGGGCTGTCGTTGGTGCTATCGTAGGACTGAAGAAGGGTGCGCTTGTGGGGGCGAGAGTAGGTGTGAGAGTCGTTGGCAGAAAAGTTGGACTATCTGTGGGACCAGTCGTCGGGCCGAGAGTTGTTGGGGTGGTGCTCGGCGACGTTGTCGGCAACGGTGTGGGAACCTTGCTCGGAACTCCGGTCGGTACGTAGGTGGGATTGTTTGAAGGAACGAACGCAAAGATTGTGCACTGATCTTCCGTCTGGATTTCCACATTGAAAACGAGCTCGTAGCGTCCCGTTTCTCGGTCGTAATTTACTTGTCGATGGATAGTGGCATCTTGGAGCAGCGTATAGTCATCGTCTTTCCCCTGAATCTTGTACCAAAGTCCCTGTCCATTCTCTACTCTTGCAGAAGACAAGCCACAGATGACAATCGGCACATAGCCTAATGCCTTACCAAAGACTTTGAATTCGACACTGTCCGTATAATCGGGCACGCACACTCGAATGGGATACTGCGACTCGACACGAGCGCCCTGAGGAACGGGTTCCCTGACCTGGATGTGATACGTTGCTTGTGCTTGGACGCGTTCCCAGGGCTCGGGCAGATTGTTCAACACTTGCAGTGACCGGGAGCCTCCAGAGTTGGAAAGCGCAGCATCAAAATCGGCCCCTATCTGTGGGTTTACAACCATCTCAAGCTTCATGTCGACATAGTCTCCGACGATGAGCTCCGAAATTCCTTTGGGCGTCCCAACTTCAAGTTTGTCGCAAAGAACAGAGATGGAAGGGCTCGTGAATGATTGACCATGCAAACGAGCATCGAATTCGCGAATCACAAGGCCACGATTTCCGACAACCATGGTTTCTGAAGCCGCGTCGTAGGCAGGTCCTTCAGTCGGAGCCATTGAAAACCACCAAGGACCGTGGGCTGGAAGATTCTCGCGGTAAACACCAAGCCTGTCGTAGAGCTTTTCTCTGTACAAAGCCGTTCGCCCCGTGCATGTACGCGCAAAGTTGTGGGTAACTTGGTCTCCCGCTCCAAAGACAAAGCGGCCAAACACTGCGTGTTTGTTGTAGGTTTCTGATCCCATCTGGAAAAAGACCAACCGGGAGAACTGGGTAGCGTTGACAACAGTATACCTTAGATGGATGAACATGCGCACGAGGTCATCAGTCCGCCCACCGCTAACTTGCACTCTCGACTGAATGGCGCCATCTATGGTGACGGATGTGTAAGTTGCATTGGAAAGACAGGGGCCGTTGGCGTGCAGCTGAGCATCTAGCCCCTTTTTCGAGGACTGCATGACTCCCTTGTCATCAAAGTAGAGAAGAAACTCGCCACCACCGACGTTTTCCTTCCACTTTCCATCAAAGAGCTTGACGCGGACGTCTGTAATGGGGGCTCGCGTATGAGAGCCCAAAGGATCCATGCAAAAGTTCTCCCCTCCAGTCCCCAGCGCAGCTTCTTCCCAAAGCCACTTATTGGAGTAGCCGACAATCGACAGTTGCGCGTGAGAAAAAGCAGAGACTCCACCGTATTTTTCATAGACAATCTTGAACTGCAGGTCAATCTTGGCCTTGGGAGGCAAACGAAGAAAGACATTGTAAGTCCACCAAACGCCACTATAGTAGCTTTTAAACCCATCCACATGGTGCCAGTTCTTGGAGATGTGACCGGGAATGCCTAGTGGCACAATCCCTGATGCATCCATGATAATGACGTTGAAGCCTGTAATCTCGGCACCAATGCGGTTGCGATTGCGGGGAAGCACATCCTCCATAAAGGTTGGAAAATTGCGGGTCAAGCTCAGGCGAATCGTTTGTGGCTCGTCCTTGGGATTGCCCACACTGACATCAATCATATCCTCCCTTTCGCAATAATGATATCCGCACCGTGCCGTGGTCTGTGGGACGTCTACCAATATGTCTTGATAAGAGTCTCTCGCCAATACCGTCGCTTTTGTACTTGTGACATCCAAGTCATGCGGTGCCATGGAGCTCTCCTGGAGAACAGACGTTCCCTCTTTGGTTGTGAGCAGGACAGCAAGAGTAGATCCCGTTTCAAACCTGTCGGTCTTGGTAATGACCTTGTCTCCCTGCGCAACCGAAAATTGAACCTGTCCGGTACAACCATACTCTGCAATTCCTTCGGTTCCATTCCAGTGAAGATGAAATGCCACCAAGTCGGGCCAAAGGATGGTTTCCAGCCACGGTTTGGGAAAGGGTAGATTGCAAATGGAGGGATCTGAATAACACTTTCCCCATTGCTGACCTTGGATGTGATCCGCACAAATTGGATAGTCTGGATTCTGACAAGACCTCCCGTAGGGAATCCCATAGTCTGTATTGCAGTTTTCATTGGAAGGATCTTGAACGGGTTCCTCCGGTAATCCGTCACATTCCGGTTTTCGCAAGTGTTGGCCAGTCTCCTTGACCAGCCAATGGAGCTCTCGAACATCAATATGAGTCACGGCATGACCTTGTCGTATTAATCCCAACTTTGCCTTGGTGTCCGGTTCCAGTCCGGCTGTCAGAGTCACGGAATAGTCAATGCCCGTCAGATTCGTACACATGAGTGTGAGGGTGGCACACGCATTGGAATACGGTAAAGTCTCGTAGATCTCTTCGGTAGACTGCCCTTCCGTGACGGCTCCCAGCTGTCGTACCAGAGTGCCATCTTGTGCGGCCGAAGCATCCAATACCATGCCCAGATTGCCACTATGAACGACCAAATGTGGATTCTTTTCAAAGTGATCATTCATGACTTGACAGTAGGCTCCATTGTCGTGATATCCCGTGTAGGCATCGCGTTGGGGATCACAGGCGTGACCTGCGGGATATGTTCGGACGGTATCTCCCAAACCTGGCCAGTAACCACCTAGCTGTGCCTTATGAGACGGTCCATGGATCCAGACGGTGTGTACCTCGTCGCCGGCGAATGGTTGTACCGTGTGCGCATCGACTCGGGTAAGACGGCGAGAAGTGAGTGTCGCATTATTGTTTGTGCGGAGGAAGGATGATTTGCCGGGGGTACCGCCAGCTTGAACGACTGCCAAAAGTAAGGATCAGAGGGTTGTTATCAACAGTCAGTGAGAAACATTTGTGTATCGTACTCAGACATCTATACCGGTAGGCAGATGATCTTACTTCGAAGACAGACCAACAAGGAGACGACATTTTGGTACCGAATCATCTTATTCTGCTACTGTACGGTACAGAATGCGGACAGCAGACTTGCTATACCGGTACACACTACGATGTCTATTGGGGTTGCTGCCAATTCTACGAGGTCAATTGGGAGACATGCTCAGCAGCAATTCGATTCTTTGCAGGTGTTGTTGATGCTTGACAATGGATGTGTTGGTTCCGAGTGACACGTCCTTGGTTTGTCTGAACTGGTCATTTATTTTTGTATCCATGTCTCACCACATGGATCGGCAATCAAAGCGCTAAAGCCCCATTCCCTCACACATTCCCTATAAATGGTGGCAGTTTTCAAAGCCTGAGCAAAAAGCTTCGGACGGTCCTAGCTAGCCTCGGCAGATCAAGTGGGAACGGTGATCAGCCAGCACAAAAATATATAACTATCATACAAGAGCTCCCACAAGCCACAAAGTGCTGTAAAATAACTGAAGGATGATTGGGCCAGACGCCATCCATCGAATGTGCTTTTCTTGGGATCTTCATGCTTCGGTACCTGGTTTTGTTTGTTTTGCGCCTGAGAGGTGCAATTGCATTCCTCAGTCTCTGACTTCTACCTCAACATCGCTACGGTACGTGTTGCCCCTCTGTGGCAAACATTCTGCACCTCTACTGGGCGCACCTCTGTGAAAACAAAACGGCACCTCTGTACCTGGACTCATGTGCAAGCCTTGGCGGCAAAAACTACACCCATTGCTGACAGCATACTGGTACTTGGAAGATTCATTTCTGAATCACGGCCAAGCTCAACAACACTCAGTGGTGATACTGCTCCCGGGGGGGGGGGGCAAGCCAATGCAGAGGAGTCGAGTCACTCATTTGGAGCGAAGCAACAAGTGGCAAACCAGCCAGCAGCTCGCATTTGATAAGCAGCCAAGCATCAGCACACCTCCAACTTTAGCTTTGCAGTTTGCAGTGCTGAGCAGGTAGGTACTGGTACCGTATCTACTGGACTGAGTGGGATCCTCAGAGAAAGCACTATGAAGCAATAGGTGGCTAATCGGGCTAAAGGTCTTTTGCAGGTGTGGGGTTGTTTCAAACTCCAAATAAATGTGCGTCCACATCTACCGTATCTTCTGGAGCGGTTTACGGTCACCCGGGCTGTATGCAGCAATGAGTACCGGTACAATGGTACCGGTACATACAATTAGATCTAACTAAGTGTTGCTCGACGACGTCGACATGCGAGAAGGGAGACATTGAGACATTGCGTAAAAAGCTGTTGTTTAATGGCAGCAGCAACCAGGGCAAAGAAAACCGAAGAGCACTGCTTACCGCTTATACCCCTCACCGATTGCCCTCGACCACATCCTACTAGCTAGTATCCTCCTCTACGTTCCTATCGAATCGAATCATCAGTTTCATCAGTTTCATCAGTTAATCAAAGATGGGGAATGACATTTCGTCGTCAATGTCGTCAATGGAATCCAAGTTGAATTACTTGTTTTTCATTTCGTGCGCGATAGCGCCATTGTCCATGGTGGGTTCGTCGTTGACACTGCGAGCGATTTATCATCACGACGGTCCCTTGACGACGTACCAACGTCTATTGGGTGGATTGAGTTGTTGCGATTGGATCATGTCGTTGGCATTGGCGTTTGGTCCGTTGCCCATGCCATCCGAATTACAAGAGTATGGAGTACCGGGAGCGCATGGGACACAACAAACGTGTACCGCTCAGGGATTTCTACTGCACATTGGCTGTGGTAGTTTTGTCTATTCGGCCATGCTCCTGTTCTACTTTGTGCTGGTCATTCGATACAATGTCACCAGTCGGTTTCTCGTCAGACGAGTCGAACCTGTCATGCACGTGTTGGGTGTGGGATTTTTTGGCGCCACTGCGGTGGTCGGACTAGTGTGGCAAATCTTTAATCCGTCCGGAGTCCAATGCTGGGTCGGTGCCATGCCACTGGGATGTGAAGATGACGATGCCGGCATCGAGTGTACACGAGGACCCAATGTCAAAATCTTTGGACAGTGGATGCTCGTCTATCCCTACATCTTCTGGGTCTCCTTTACCATTGTCTGTACCATGGTCATTGCTCTCACTGTATACACACAGTACCGCACCAGATTTGCGCATGTCTTCAAACCCACCAGTACCGGTACTACTACTACTACACCACTCCCCGAACGCTCTTCTTCCATGTACCGCATGATTAGTTTTCGAACGACACCATCCTCTTCTGTATTGAACGCAAACAACAACAACACCACTCCATCACGAGGACAAGAAAAGTTACTAAAACAAGCCGTCATTCAATCCATGCTCTACGGTCTCTGGTTTCTCAACTTTTCCATTTGGGCACTCCTCAGTTTTTGTTTTCATTTGGCGGGCACCGAAATGGATTCCCTCGGCAACCATTTTTGGTTGACGGCCATTCAACTCACACTCTTTCCCAGTCAAGGCATTTTCAATTTTGTCATTTATATTCGACCCACGTATCTCAATATACGACGGACATTTCCCACTGCGGGACGATGGTTTGCCGTCAAGGAAGCTGTCTGGCATCCCTTTGCATCCGCCCAAGAACGGAATCAACATTACTCGAAGCATTCGTCGTCTCACAATCAACATCACAACTCCTCCTCACAACAGCAACGACCGGTACAGGACGATCCCAGTAGTACTCTGCCATGGAGGAGTGCCGAACAAGTGCCGCAGGAACAGCACTGTCCGGTTCCAGGCGCTACAACTCACGACGACAACATCAATCAGAACAACACGACAACCATCATCGCCACCAATCATCCTTGTCCAGTGGCGTCAGCGCTAGTATTGATAGAAGAAGAAGAACCACGTGCAGCACCTGGGGACGGCCTCCGGTTGGATGCGTCGTCGTCCAACCACAATGCATCGCAGCAACAAAAAGAAAAAAGACGGCAAGAAAAGGAGTCCGACAACCAACAAGACGAAGATGGAATCGAAACGATCGCATAGCAAAAAGCAACAATCTACAGACAGTTGTGAGCTATCTAGCTAGCTGGCTACAGAACAAGCTCTAGCAAGCGAGAAGGAGTCGAACAGAACTCGCAGCGGCAGAACGAACGACCATGCAGTCAACATACTGGTTGGGATGACCAAATCCAGTGCACAAACCAGTCCTCAAAAAGGAGCACACAAGCAAGCAGCCCCCAGCAAGGTAGACTATCCGGTTCCTGCGGTACTGGTACTGGTATCTGCAAGGATGCAACACTCCAGAGGGACGCTGTAAGATATTTGCCTGCTGGTCGTCAACAACAATACCGCATTCCTCCTTGAATGCCTTCAACTCATTATTGACATGCGAGCTCATTCATTCCAAAGAAGCCTCAGTGACGCCTTGCTGCTCTAACACGAAGGGATTTTTACACAAGTTCAAAAAGTCAGCCAAATTATCTAGCTCGCGATCTTATGTCTTCCTTGACAGACAGGTGCTGCGCATTGGTGTTCTACAGTATTTGAGAAGAGACAAATCCACGCGACGACCTGAATCGCTTGGACGAAACATGGCAAATCGATTTTCCTCTTCACTCTCGCGTGTGCGTGTGGCGCATCAACAGGCTCAGCCTTGTGTGTGCTCAGGATCGTGCACAGCAACTGGTGCACGTTCGTTCGTGATGACGTATCACATCTCTTCGAAATACCGGTACATGCTACTTCGTACCGTATGCCAGTGATACTAGCTAGCTAGCTAGCTAGCGACTAGTCGCCTTTACTACTTCCTTCATACATGCAACAGAGCGATCGATGTGTCCTGTTACCTGCTGTGGCTACCGTTGGAGTATTGACCCCACCATCTGATCGTATGGTGGCAACTTGGCTTCTCTGTTGCGATTTGCCACGGCTTCTGTACGCAGCCGTACGGACGGACGTAAACCGTATATGTACAGTTGAGTTGTATCAAGCCAGTCTGAGCTATTGGAGGTTGCTACTATTGCTCCTTGTTTGATTTTTATGCCTCATACGGCACCCGAGTTGGGCTTGAGCAGGTCACAACTAGCACGAGAGCCAAAAGCTGGGGAAATGCCAAGCAGGCTGTAGAATTATAAATGTTTGTGCTACCATGCCTGTGAATTAGAGAGTGAATTCACTGGCATTCTGGTACCTTCTTTGAAGACTCGTAGCCAACCGATCTTTGAATCTTTCAGTCGCAGCCTCTCTTGTGGGAGTCAGATAGACTTCATCCAGACGCCCCAATAAGGAAACGCAACCAACCTCAAACACTTCCTTGAAATCACTAGGCATCAATGGTTTTGCCATTGAGGACACAAGGTTGAAAAACAAACTTGTGTGGAAGTGCCTGATCTTGTTCCATTTGACGGGATAGACAGAAATAAAATCCGACGTGATCATTTTGAAAAGGTCCATGCTCAGATGCTGTGTCCAGCAGAACCCTCCACACTCCGCCAAAAGAATCACACCCTGTCGAATAGATTCAAAATCTGGATTCAAGGCATGATAGATGTAGTACCCGACACACATCATTGTCTGTAGTGCTTGTGGATTATGTTTCAAAGTTTTTGCATCGAACTTTGTTCCGTCCATTGCCACCACATATCGTTCCAGTGGATGGCTGTACGAGAAGCACAAGAGCAGGTCGGGGAACAGATCCATGAATTGCTGGAGTATCCTCCTTCCATGTGCTGGTTCGTCAATGACATCGAACTCCATCTTAAACCCTTGCATTTTGTAGGCTCGATCAATGGCAGCCTCTGTATCCCCCTGGTCTACTAACGCTATCTGTGCGATATCGTAATCAGACATAACATCCAACTCGGGATCTCGTATCATTTCTTCTTTGATGTCCAACGCCCACTGGCGTTCATGGTCAGACAATTCCATTCGTCCTCCATCGGTCGGTCCCAGCGCGGGTATCTCATCGAACTGGATGTCGCCATTGGCCGCATGTTGCGAGTCCTGGTCATTCAAGTTATTCAAGGCGTCAAGAGCCCTCTGTATTTCGCCACCTTCGGGTACTTGATGGGGAGGAGGTCCGTGTATTGGGTCGCCGTCGCCTTCGTTCATGCTGATGCAGTAAAGAATCCTCAGTGCGCAAATAAAATAATGCAAAGGTGTCAGTGAAACCGATGTTGGAGGCGGGATGCTGCTGGGGTCATTTGACGACTTCTTGTTCCTTCTTGTTCCTTTGGGCTTCTTTATTTATTTTTAAGTCCGTCCTCGGTCCTGAAGAATGAAAAGGAGATCGAGGATCGTACCGGTATGCTTCCATTTAACATTGAAGTCAGAATAGAATTCCCTGCCGCAAGAGCACTAAAAGGGAAGCAGATGGAAATCGAGACAACACAGAGGAAGGGATAGCAATTTTTGAAGCTGTTATATAGCTAGCCTACAAGAGATACCGTATCCATTGCTTTGTGCTGCCGCCTAGCTAGGCCCTGGAATCTGCGGGCGCTTCCTATGCAAGTGTCAGCTCGTTTGTAGCTCAACCCAGCACTTCCAACTTCATTCCCCAGAGACTACAGGCTGAACCCGCTTGCATTCTGATACCGTACTTGTAAACTGCCCTCAAATCTAGCCATGAACTTTTTGTTGGCCGTCTCCACGTTGGGAGTCAAGTAAACTTGATCCAAGCGGCCAAACAAGGAAACACACCCAATTTCAAATACTGGCTTTATATCACTGGGAATACATGGTTTTACCATTGAGGCAAGCAGGTTGAAGAAGAGACTTGTATGGAAGTGCCTGATCTTCTTCATTTTTATGGGATACGCAGAGACAAAATCCAACCAAAACATCTTGAACAGCTCCAAATTAACATTTCTGTGCCAACAGAACCCTCCACACTCGACAAGCAAAATAACACCTTGTCGCACAGATTCAAAATCTGGATTCATGGAATGGAACATGTAGTATCCAAAATTCATCCATGCTTTCAATGCATTTTCATCATTGTCCACACGATTCTTGAAGAATTTGGTCATATCGATTGCAACTATGTACCTTTCTAATGGTTGGCTGTAGGAAAGGGACAGGAAGAGCCCCGGAAATAGATCCATGCATCGTTGAAGGACTCTCTTTGCAGATCCTAAGTTGTCAACAGTGCTATATTCTTGTTTGAAGGCTTGCATTTTGTGGACACGTTCCAGCACAGCCTCCATGTCATCTTGTTGAACCAGGGCGAATTGGGTAATCTCAAAATCGGATAAACTATCCAAGTCTGGGTCTTGCGATATGGCTTCTTTGATGGCAATCGCCCACTGGCGTTCAGCATCGGAAAGTCGCATCCGAATTCCACCACCAATCGGGAGAGCTGGATTGACAGCAACCTCCTCCTCCTCATGGTCCGATCCTTCGCCGTCAGAGCTGTTGTACGTCTCTTCATCGTTTGACTCGCCGGCTGCGTCTGACTCCACAGCTTCGTTGGCATCATTAAGAGCTACCCATCGTCCAGCAGATAAGATATCTTCACCATTCACGTTCATCACGCTTGATTCGATGGATGCAGTTGCGATGGTTCAAAAGGATTGCGACCATATGCCGTGATCGATTGTGTGCTGTTTGCCTCGCCATGCAAGAATTGCACCGGTTGAAAATGTGGACTAATGTATGTGTTCTTTTTCTCATCTTCAAGTGTTCTCTTCAAGTGTCTGTTTAGAACATTTCAGCAAGCAGGAGCCTTCGCCGACGCAATGACCGTATCGGTGGTACCGGTATGGTACCGTACCGGTACGGTATCGCTACATGTACTGGTACGGGTACTTTACAGGTACGCAGGTACGTGCCGGTAAATGTACTCAGACTGTGCTACTCAGGAGGGCACCATACCCCGATCTTTGGCACCGACTGTCTAGTTCATCTCCCGCTAGCTAGCTAGCTAGCTGCCAGCCAGGCAGCTGCAGATTAGATTGAATGCCGGTAGCTATGCCATTATTGTACATGTACAAGACGGTGATTTATTCTGGGAATGATCACCGCTTTGACTTGAGTTTGGTCTCAGATTGGCAAATCCGTTTGGTTGTCGCTCCATTAGCAGCACCGGTACCTGTACGGTACTAGTATGCGTGTGCTCTCCCCAATCCTCTCCTTTCGGCTCTCCCCAGCCAATCCTCTCCTTTCGGCTTTCATTCTCAAACGTTCAAATCATAATCTTGCTCGTCAAAATGTCCATCATGCGCTCGAAGAAACGAACTTGAGGCCACGTTCGGCTGGTCGGGGGTGCAAATCGTTTTAATGCATTGAACACAAAGAATGAGAGGATGGCACTCTCTGATCAGGAGCAAACGTGGGCTTTGCAAATTAAGCAGGCGTGGAGCTGGACCCGGAACTGAATTCTTTGAGCGACTTTATGATTTGCCAGTTAGGACAAGCTTTACGGCGCGCCCACAGAATGCAGGAAGTTTGTCAAAACCGGAAAATAATGGAAGGGAGCCAGGATGCCAGAAAGGTACCGGTACCAGTAGTTGACGAAATCATGAGCATTATTTTTCATGGACTTTGTCTCTAGCTAGTCTCTTTGAGCTTCAATCATGATGGTGAAGACACGGAACGACTGTGTTCTTTGGCTCATCTTCAAGCGTTCCCTTCAAGTGTCTCTTTACTTAAGCAGAGCAACCGACGACACAATGACCGTACCGGTACTTTCGGTACGGTGAGTACAGTACGGTACGGCTTGGGGGACGGGACGTACTCACCATGCGCTACCGTACCAGTACCAGTACTAAGTTTTCAAGTGGTTCAGGAATTTTGGAGAGATATGGGTTGGTGTACGAATTAATTTAAAGATAAATTACTTCAAGCATTTTCACACTGGATTGTTCATCAACGTGCTTGTATCATTGGCAAAAAAGCTCATGCCAGCTGAAGTACACCAACATTTTGTGGGGTGTGCACATTACCAGTTGGGCGATTGGAAAGACTGTATTTCAGCCCTAGCATGGAAGCTGCCAATGAACGATTCATTGGACTGCCTCCAGAGGCGATTTGCCAACGAAGCTGCTTTCTTACTTTTGAGATCTACCATGGATAAGCTGGCCGCGATCATTGAATGCATGGAAGCTGCCGAATTTGCATGTGGGACATTGACGTACGGAGACGATGATACCTGTCAAATCATCCACCATACCGGTACTAAGGAAGCGTGGCAAAATGCATGCAAAGAAGTGGTTCTCTCAAATATGGCACGGTGCGGAGTACTCCCGAGGCTCCATCACAATTCACATTAAGCAGAAGATGACAGCTGAAGACCTTGGGGACTACAGTACAGGGAACGTGGTGGCTAATGGTGGACCCAGGGCCAGCACTTTGGAGCTTGGGGTTGCGGTTTTCAGTTCCACTCAAAAATCCGAATGTGCACAATTATAATTGTCTATAACAGAAAGATCAAATTGGCCTTCTTTACCGGTACAGATTCCCATGATGGTGAACAGAATCTGATACATACATCGGTACAACAGCAACATTGGTTTCCACTCAAACATCATATACTCGAAAAATGTTGCGTGCGATCCAGCCAGCTCCGTCACCGGCAATGTAATTGAGCACCAAGACTCCATCGGAATGCAAATGAAAATAGGGACAGTCATGGTTGGAGAGACATCGGGGTGTGTGAGACATGGGATGCCTCGTGTTGACGGCCGGTCCCTCCCACAGTACAGTGTTGTTTTGAGCATCTTGGAGTACCATGGTGGCATCTATCCGTAAGGAAAAGTAGACCTGAGCGTGGTGTAGATTCTCGTAGATCAGTTTGGTTTCGTTGGCCTCCGTGTCAATCCAAACGACGTCTCCTGCTTCGTTCAGCCCAAAGTGGTATCGTTGTGGATGGGGCTGATCTTGGGTGGGATTGTTGTAGGGTTTGGAACAAATGAATTGACCAGGATAGAGCTTGTTGAAATTGACTTCAGGATCTACGGATAGATCCATTTCTTCATTGTCAAAACGGTCTGGCAAACAGCCCAACGTCATTGCGGATGGTTGTGGGGTTGGCAATGGTGAAAGAGACGGGGCTTGTGTAGGATTTGCAGTGGGTGCACTGCTTGCTGTGGGAGGAGTTGTCGGCACTGGCGGAGTGCTGGGGTCAGTCGTACTTGTCGTAGAAGGGACGGCACTTGTTGGTGCCGTAGCATCATCTTGGCTTCCCAAGGTTTTTGTGTTTGGCTTGATCGGAACCTGTTGAGCCTTGCCAGCGACGTTCTTCACACTCTGCGACTCCCCACCACTCTTCGAAATGGAAACAGTCAGTACGACCAACAGAATCACCATCACCGTGGCTAGTATGAGGACCAGTCCACGGTGTCTTCTACCCGCATGGTTGGTAATCTCAAGATCCAACTCTGCCGTGTCAACCACCATCAACCCGTCGTTCACAAAGTCATCATGATCATCCGATTCTTCATCTTGTTGGATCCTACGATGGCGTACCGGTTGTCCACCATTGTCATCTTGCTCATGGTTGTTGCTCAACATCATGGTCAACATCAAAATGTGACGGACCGTGGTGCATGCCGCGATCTTTGTTTGAGTCTTGGGAGCAACTTCTGTAATAAGCCCGGAAAGCTGTCCTACACGTACCGGTACCGGTACCGTTCCCTACCGTCTCCACGAACCATGATCGAAACCAAAGGAGTGACATTGTCCTGAGCCATGAGGCGGAGAGAAACGGGCGCTGAGGCAAGACAAAAAGCACTGCAGTATCCATAGTCTAGCCCCTCTATACAAATAAAAAGAAAAAGTCGCTTACTTCGTATCACAAAACTACTATTGTGGTCTCTTCAGCATCACTATCCAGACTGGTAATATTCGATTCTTGGTGTCACTGCCTGCTGCGGGCATTGTTTTACGGCCTTGTTGCTTCGAGTCAGTTTTGGAGCCTCCATGTCTCCATTCATGACAAAACCTTGCTTCCAATACGAGTTCCGATCTGTCTTCCTGCACAAAGACGACATAGTGGACACTACGGAGAACTGCTGACTGGCTGGGTGATCCTGTGGTTGGAGGCTTGTAACTGTTGGTCGCTCCCTGGCGTTGCATGTTGTAGCTAGACTACGTGCGTGTTTGCAGGCTTTCTTCCTTGAATCGTTTCACGAGCTTCAGTGTTTCCACAAAAGCGCAACTGAAGGCAAAACACTGGGAAACTTGAAAATTGGATCTTTTCTCTAAAAATGATGGAACAGATTATTTTAAATTTTTGAAAGAGTAATAATAATGTTGAAAAATCAGAAGGCTATCTCTGTTTGAATCGACTCCCAAGGTGCAAGGAATCTTCAATCTGACTTTTGGTTCTTTTAATTTTTGTTTAATTAGAATAATGCTCTGGTGCAAATTCAGCTGGCTCTCCTGGAAAACCGAAACGGAGGTCGATTGGAGGTCGATACTGTAAATTGCCGAGCTATTCCCGTTCTGTAATGCCAACCCGCTCGTTGCCACGTCTGGCGTCCCATGTTGTCTGTCGTACGTGTCGGCTCGCGCTTGTATAATCCCTAGCATAGATTCTTTCGTCTGTCGTCAACCGGTGACATATCTTTGTCATTGCTGCGTCATTGTTCTCAAGAGATCTTTGTCATTGCACGAGCAATGACAAGATCTCAAAAGATCACACAGTTTGAAGGCATGATCGATTGTGAGTATTAAGCAAGTTTTT
>CAICTM010000697.1:0-52411 GCA_903772945.1 Seminavis robusta
AAATAGAGAGAGATGGGCACTCTCATGAGATTTGGATGTAGACATGTGCATCGCACGATGGCAATCCTACAAGGGGATCAGGCTGTATGGGTGTATATACTTAGTCCAGTCTGGTAGACTGTTGCCGCATTGGCGGTAATTTCGGAGCGTACAGTGCCATGTTATTGACTCGGTCATATGTTTAAGGACCTTTGTACTTTGTCTGACCGTATTGCGGTGCTGATACTGTTTGATCATCACGGTATCGTTGCAATTGTATTGATGAGGGACACGCGTCGCGTTTCCCTATCGTTGTTTGTTGGATAAGTCGTTGGCACGTTCCTTGATGTACTTCCAGATGGCTTCGAACCGGACGTTGTGAATCGCGTAAGATTGAACACAAGCTGTGCGGGCGTTGCGCGCAAGGTGGTATGAATCGTGGCATTATTGAAAAGCGAACCGCCGTGAGGACTCCATCCCAGGATCCATTCACGAGGTCTGCTTGGCACTTGATGTTTTGAACAGCGATCAAGTTACTATGGTTTGATGAGCACGTCGACCATAGAGTTGGCTTGAGGGTACGCGTAGTGAAGAACTTGCGACGAAGTCCATATTCATCCCGGAGTGTCTTTTCGACCCTCTGCGCGGAACTCGCGTCCTCTATCCATGATAACCTCAGCAGGCCATGGATACCGAGTAACCACGTTGTTCTAGAACGATGGCTACTTCTCTGCTGCCTTGGAGCAGATTCTGCAATCTCGAACCATGGTTACGGGATCAATCATTGTCAAGCAATGAAGTGTGAGAATTCTTTTCTTAGAATCCCCGACGTTGTAAGGACCTATCAGGTCAATACATAGCCTTTCCCAAGGGATCTCCTCGACAGTCTTTGGAGGCATCAATCCAGCTTACGCGTCTTGGGTTTGTTCATCTGGCAGCTTGGGCAACGCTACATACGGCTGCACAGTCTGCGCAGTCCTTTCTAGGTGTAGTGTTGCTGAGGGTTAGTTCTGTGCGAGTCTCGCCAGATGCATCAGCACACCATGTTACCATTCAACTAGCTTCTTCTGCATAGTTTTAGGTACGACGATTTTATCGTCCTTAACTACTAAGTCGTAAGACTTATCCCTCTGGGAAAAGATTGCTTTTTGTAGTCGTTGGGCTTGCCCCTGAGGAGTTCTTGAAATCGTTGTCGTCTTTCTGACGATGTTCGACTCGGGGAACGAAGAGAGGGAACTCGCTAGGGAAGTCCTCTCCGTCTGCAGCCATGGACTCAGCGATCTCGCTGGCGTCTATTGTTCTGAAGACCGTCTGTGTTGGAGATGTTAAGTCCCGACAACGCATCAGCGACGATTTTCTTGTCGCCCTTGATGTACCGTAGTTCAGGGCCGTATTCTTCCAGAATAGGCGCCATCGCATAACGCGATCGGTATTGAAGTTTTACATGTAAGATTCTTTGTGGTCCGTATGTACAACGATCTCTGTCCCAAAAGAATGTTACGGAACTCTTTAGAGTTTCTACGATACTGAGAATTCTTCTCGGTAACTGTGTAACGTGTCTGAGATAGGTTTGAGCTTCCTGCTGTAGAACGCGATGGGTTTCCCTTCTGGGAAATTATCGCACCTAGTTGAGTATCACCGCATCCGTGTGGATAACGAAATGTATCGTTGAAGTCAGGTAGGCGAGCAATTTTTCTTTGCTGATGATCTTCTCCATCTGGCTAAAGGCCTTGTCGTGTTCGCTTCCCATTTCCACTTCGTTTTTTGGAAGTCAACGAAGCGAGTGGGCCAGTACATGTGATCTGCTAATCCACATGTCTCGATAGTAGTTCAATAGTCCAATAAATCTACGGAGTTCTTTTCTGTTGGTAGAGGAGCGATATTCTGAATCGCGTCTATTTTCTTGGTTATAGGTTGGATCCCTTCTCGATAATCCAGTAACCTAGGTATTCAAGTTCTCCTCTTGCGAAGAAGACTTGGTAGCATTGATCTTAAGTCCGGTTTCTCGAAGCCTTCGGAGAACTTCATCAACTTTTCAACGTGATCTGCCAGATCGCCGTAAGTTAGGATGAGTAGATAATCAATGTATGCACGACTTATTCTAGTGTCGTGCATTACTGTTCCCATCTTCTCTTGAAAGATGTCGGGACTATTACATAGGCCATTGGCAACCTCTGGTACTCGTACTTTTCCCCACGGAGACGATGGTACAGAGTTGCTTCGAGTGAGGTGACAGCTCGATGTGAGAGTTCCCATGTTCAGGTCTAGACTAGTAGCGTACTTGAATCCGTCTAGATTCAAGAGCATGTCCTGTATTTTTGGGATAGGATAAGGCTTCCGCTTAATCCTTTGTTTAGTTCCCGGAATCAGAGATGAATCGTACAGATCCATCTTCTTGGGAATGATAAAAGTTGGTGCCGCCCATTCGAACGGTTTACCTTCTTGAGTACTCCTGCCTCGCAGAGACGTTCAACCTCCATTTTTAAGAGTGTTGGTATGGACCCGTGGAATAGGATAGCCCTGGCATGATAGGGTTTAGCATCAGGGAGAAGTTCTACTTCGTAGTCGTCCACTGCCACTTTCCTAAAGTACCATCGAATAGGTCAAGTACTTCGTCAGTAAGGAATGAACTGTTTCCTTCTCTTCCGTGTTTAAACTGATCTTACTTTGGCAACCTGCCTTAAGTCAATCTTGTCGTATTTCGCATCAAGATCTTCTTGAGACGATCTGCAACTGTCATCAACAGCAGTAGGATCAGGAATGAAGAAGTTCTCTTCTTCATTGGTGTCACTGTCTTTCATAGGAATAGATGCGCCGTCCCATTCCATGACATGGTAGTGAAATCGAACTGAATCCTAAGTCAGAGAAGAATGTCTCAACCTATGTCATGTCATAACGCCCCAAGCCTCTTGTGACGTGTAAATCCCACTCGATAATTCTATCTTCGTGGAATTCAGGAATCATGAATGCACCTTTGCACTGTGCTGGTGTTTAATTTCCTGCAGGGTAGTCCACATGTTTGGACGCCCCCAAGATCCTTCATGCGTAGTTTCTTAGCAGAGGTTGAGCAATCAAGGTCCGGATGCTCCTGTACCAGTAAGCAACGGAGTGTAACGGGTTTTTGGTTTCCTTTTCCTCGCTTGTTAAATCTAAAATAGACGATGGGTTTGAGGTCTCTTGTCTTGCGACGTTTACGAGGTGGTTGGCCACGGACGAGGTTAACGATGCTAAAGATTGTAGTGTCTAGTTGAGCAGCTCTAGGCAATCATCTAATTTGCCGTAGTGTTCATAGTTGCAAACAATTCTTGTTTTACTAGTTAGTGAGATATCTTCATCATTTGGTATGAGAAATGGAACTGGTTCCGTTGAGTCATCATCCTGGCCTAATCCTCAGATAGAGATTTCTCCATCCAAGTGATTGAAATTGATAGAGGAGTTGTCCTCATTGTCGAGTCTTCTGATTTGCGCTTGGCAACATGGTTGCGAAGTTTGCAAGTGGTTGTACGAGTATCGTCGATCTCGTTTTCTCGTCATTGTCGACGAGAGGAAGAATGGGTTTGTCACGCAACTGTTTTTCGAGTTGCGGAACGCATGCTTTCCTTGAGCCATCTTCATGGTGAAGGAATAGGTTGAGGGTAGCTGAAAGCTATTGTGTTTGTTAACAAAATGCACTACGCTAAAAGCTAGTGTAAAGATTTCGAGTGTTTTGAGTTTGAGAGAATGAAAGTTTGAGAGAGATTAGAAAGCTATGAAAACTAATCAACGAAAGAGATCATCATCAAGGGATCGTAGATTGGCCTCCGCGGGAGACTATAAAGTGTGATAGAGTAGGTTGCGGTAGTAATCCTACGTCTCTCCACGATCCTAAAACGGAACGCGTGGAAGGTTTGTCTAGCATGGATCTAGTAGCGTGGAAGTACTCCACGCTGGCTAAATATCTAGAGCGATGTTTCATCATCAACCTAGTATGACCAGAGCGGTCATTGAGAACCCTGTCTCAAATGACTATTCACGAGAGACTCAGTCATGAGTCGAACTCAAACCCTATCTAGGATCGAGTCGCGAATAAGGCTAAGAGCCGTGTATTGCAGAACCACGGTGGCTGCATGCATCGTGGACCACACTGTGGAATATGCTGCGCAGACTATGCGCACTCTTCCGGTACTCATGAACTCTATCCCTTGACCTCCGACTGGGGTGAGTCACTGGTCTTCTGAGTCGTGGGAGAAAACGCCTCGTTAGCAGAGGACCATCTGTTTTGTTGCGTTGTAGTGTGATAGAAATCACATTGTGATTGTGGAGGTTGGAGATGGTGTCAACAACACAAATGTCTTCTGGTTTCAGTATGGATACTTCATGGCCCCTTCCAATCAGGTGATAGGTGAAGACATGATTGAGTGCATGGAATTCGGCCGCTTCAGTGGTTCCTAACCAGAAACTGGCATTTGCAATAGCTTTGCTGTCATCATCAGTTGATGCAACCTTGAGAATTGTAATGCGCTGGCCTATTCGTCTTGCCCTTTCTTTGGGCTTGGTGAGGAGAAGGTTGCAGAGCTTTCTCCAACTAGGATCACTGAAGACGAGAAGGGGTTGTGCATGACGGAATCTGTTGAGGAAGTACACTTTCACGGCGCTGGCATATCATGTGGCTGAGTCGTAGGCAATGAGTCCCTTTTCCTTCTTCAGATACTTGGAAGCATCGAAGGCAATGTAGTTGAAGAAGTTTCCAATGAGGTCGCTCCACCATTTCTGGTGATTGCTTTCTCCTTGCTTATCAATTCCGAGGATGCCATCCAATCCATTGTAGGGAATTTGCTCAGAATTGGTAATCAGATCAAATCCAAGGCGATTGTTATAGCCTTTTGAAACACAGTAGCCTTTGAGGAAGAAATTGAACTGTTTGATGGCTGCAGCAGTCTTGTTACTTTCACAGTTGTTGTCTCTGAGATCAACGAAAGATGGAGCTTATGCTAAGCCTTAATCTTCAGCAAGGGTGATAACAGAGAGGCTAACGTTGGGATCCATGATGTTGTTGAACTCTGTGTGGACTTTGAGCGACTTTGTGAAGAGGGTGATGGTTGGATGGTGTGGACTTCGAGCGACTAAGTAGTGAAGAGGGTGACGGTTGGATGGTGGAGGAGGAAGAATTCATACCGGTGGGAGTATCGGTTGGGGTGAACTTCATACCAATGACAAGGACTTAATGGTTAAATGCACTTGTGACATGGTGCTACGGTACTTAGAGCTAAATTAATTTACTTAGGGATCCACCAACAGAGGAGACTTGAAAACCTTCATGGACTCTGAGGGACTTTCCAGAATGGGAGGAGCTCAGAGGAAGCTGAAGAAACCGTGCCCGCCTCCGCAATCCCGTCATCTCTTCTTTTATCGGGAGTCCCATGGACAAAAGCTTCCGTGAAAGAGGTCTGGTTTGGAAAATGACCCGTTGCCTTGGATCAATGGAAAAGACGACGAAACCATCAAAGGTGAAAGGCAGTGAGATCTATCTCCTGAAGAGAAAGCCTAAAGCAACGAAGAAACAATAAGCCGAGATACTGCCATTGCTTGGTCATTGTTCCAACCGGCATCAGCTGATTGATTGAAGGTTGATTGATCTCTCGCTGTTCTCTGTTTGGCTTCATTAAAAATTTGTCAATTGGAACAGCAACCTCTCTTCACCACCACAATCACTACAAATAATAATCATGTCATCAACCGATATTAGCCCGTTGGGCCAAGCTATTGTGGTGGTCAAACCAGAGGCAGGCAAGTTGCCTCGTCCCCCAGAAACCAACTACCGAGCCGTTCATCAGATCAAATTGTCTGCAGTATCACACAATTATACCTGCGTGGAATCGGCCGCGACACGACAACGATGTTCAGTCATTGTGGTGGTAAAGGCCGATGGGTACGGGCATGGAGCCATTGAAACAGCCATTCACTTGGCAGATCACATGGGAGCCGATGCCTTTGCTGTGGCTACTCTGGAAGAAGGCATTGCGCTACGAAAAGCCTTTGAAAATACACCGCGAAAGTCGTATACCCCTGCGCCTGTGGCAAATGCCGTCTCGGATACCCAGTCCAAATCATCCGACTCGTCGAATCCTTCGCAGCCACAACGTTCCATGAGACCGCATCAGATTCGAATTCTGGTTCTGGGACCACCCGTGGGCTTTCCGCGGTGCTTTGATGATTATTATCATCATCAAATTGAGGTCATGTGCTCGGGACCAGAAGTTGCCAAGGCCCTCATGGAATGGATCACCGATGAAAAGGAACGAAAACGGACACAGGTCGAACGAGCAGCCAACGATGCCAAAGCGGCGGCACTCTTCGCGAGACCAGCTGCAAGAGATACCGTGGCCCCGGCAAAAACGACCAATGGCAATCATCAGGACAACAACAACGGTGCAAAATCCAATAATGGAAAAACTCCTGAAAAGAATGGAAATCAATTGCCATCCCTGGACTCGCTCCTGAATGGTCCCGCATACAAAGAACCAGCGCTGCTTGCCACTCTGGGAAATGTATCTGGACAAGATTTGGCCAAAGAAGTGAGAGCGTATCTTGTGGCACAGCAGGCTGCCAAAGACAAAGCCCAGGATAATCCCCGCCAACCATCCAATGCAAATTCACCCGAGGCTAGCACGGTTGTGACCGCCGCAAGTGTTGCCACTAATACCCCGGATGTATTCCGAACCAATCCACCGGCTGCGGGTGCACAAGTATTCGGGGGAATTGAAGCCGTGGCCAAAAACTCGAGAACACGAGAAATGGCAGCCGCCCGGGCAAATGGAATTGTGCGAGAAGATTCCACCGCCTCGGATGATACAGCTCCCACCTCTTCCGTCTCGACAATTTCCACGACAATGACGACAACAGCAAACGCAAGTACCGTAAGCTCTCTCGCCACAAACACCACCACCACTAGAACCGGCGCCCTGATGGCCCGCAAACGCTTGCGATATCACGTCCTCGTGGATAGCGGGATGGGTCGTTTGGGATTCAAGACACAATCAATCGAAGTGAGCGACGTTGGTGTCAGGAGAGATACGGTGGAAATTATTAATGAATTGGTGGACATGGAAGTTCAAGGAGCTCCAATTGGTATGTATTATCATTCATTTTGGACTTGTTTTGCTGCAACTGTAAAAATTCTCATGTTGCTTTTAAAAAATTCCATACTCTTTTGTCGCAGAATTCTTTGGCATGTGCACTCACATGGCAGATGCCAACTCGACATCCACGTACACCAATGATCAAATGAACCGGTTCAAGGGGCTCCTAAGACGTGTTCGGTCCTCTGGAGTTTCCATCCCCACTGTGAGCACGGATAACTCAGCCGCACTGCTGACAACCAATTTGAAACATTTCGATGCCAAAGCCTTGTTGGCACAACCCCACGCCGAAACGAGAGGGTTTGTACGAACCGGAGGAGCAATCTACGGTCAACGACCTGCCTTTACACAACTGCGCGCCGTATCGACACTTTTGGCGTCGGTCCGACATGTGGCCGTCCTGAAAGAAGGAGAAAGTGTAGGATACGATCGTGCGTATATTGCGCCAACATCGGTGCGCATTGCCACCTTGACGATTGGGTTTGCCGATGGGTATCCCCGCGATTTGGGCAATGGTGTGGGTAAGGTCGCCATTCGGGGTCATTTATTCCCCGTTGCGGGCAATGTGTGCATGGATATGCTCATGGTAGAACTGGGCGCCGCGGGTGACAAGGAGTGTCCTGGTGCACAGGTTGTGGTGGGCGACACGGCCGTGCTGTGGGGCCCCTTGGACGAGAGTGACGGTGATGGCCTGGTTCGACTACAAGACCTTGCAGCGACACTAAAGACAACACAATCCGCCCTGACATGTGGACTGGACAATGTGCGCGTACAAAGACAATACATATGATGATTGAATGCATGCATGCATGCATGCATGCCTGAACGAGATCCAGTCGACCTCGCTAGATATCAATTGAACACACTACAGTACTACAGCGATAATGGATGAATAGAAACATACAAATATCCCGTTGTAGACGCATTCGTTTGTTTGTACATGTATTTAATAATTTATTTACTCTGTCATCAAATCGGGTCGAATGGGTTGTACAAAGTGAGGTCCTTCCTTGAGTATCCGGTCGAGCGTTTGGAGAATGTCTGCGGCCAGCAATCCCTTGACGGGACTATTCATGACGGCTTGTACGACGGCATATTTCGCTTCCTTTCCTTCCTTGGTGGTCTCGCCTTCTCTACTAATCAAGAAGACATAGAATCCTGGATGGGTCAGTAGTACCTGCGACCCAGTGGGTGTGTTGGCCATGGCCCTCATGAGATTGTAAGCCCCGAGACGCGTTTCGGGCAGTGGCGATTTCGCCAGCGCCAATACCACGTCGGTGGAATTCCCGTCATTCGAGTTGGTTTGTCCCAGAGCGGCATATAATTTCATGGCCAGATTGCTGCTGTTGTTGTCATTATTGTTGTTGTCATTGTCTTGTTCGTTTTGTTTGGGTGGATCAATGACCATGGCCACGGATGTGAGAATGACGGCTTTGAGTTTGGGTTGTGCCACTGCGAGTGACAACCATCCTTCTCGTGTCATTGGATCATTCAAGACCAATTCGAGGGCTGCCGGTGACGCCGATGCAAAGGAGGAAATGGCATCCACAAGCGCCAACCGATCCAATTCGCCCGTTCCTTGAAACTTTTGCAATGCCTTGTGAAATCCCAACAAGGCATCATTGTTCGACGCATTATTATTATCGTGTTGTTGGCCCAGTCGACAAATACAAGACAAGACTCGCAAGGCGGGTCCTCCTAAAATGGGATCCGGTGCGTCGGCATGAGCCCCCGACATGTCCAGCAAAGGAGACAAGACGGATGGAGAACAGAGCCATTGGGATCGTTGGGGATGCATCGGTTGTGTGACAGCCAAGCGTTCGAGTAAATCGAGACTGGTCATTTGCAACAGAGGATCGGCTTCGTATTTGACGGCCAGCAAGAGCAAGTCGGTTCCTCCCGTGGCAATGACGCGTTGCATCAAAGTGTCGTGGACGGCTGCTAGATCCATCATGGCAGTAGCACAACGGACGCAAATGGTACTGTTGACGGTTTTATTGGTCGCTGTCATTCCGTTCCAGGCTTGTTTCCACGTTGACAACACCAAGTCAATGGCAGGATCCCACAGCGATGGTCCTAGCTTTCGACAACATGCCACCAAGGATTCCGTGGCATTGCTGGATACCTCCACATCTGTTCCGTTGAGTTGTTGGACAATGACGGCCAGAAATGGAAGAGACACAGCCATTGGTTTTTCAGAGCAAGCTCGGATCATGGCTTCTTGTTGGACTTTGCGAGACACGGGTTTCAAGTAGGTTGTCGCGTCGACCGATACCAAGCAACCGACCAAGGAGAGTGCGGCTTGGTCGTCTGGTTCAAAGAGGAGTGGAACCACAAAATCCACCAGTTCTTGAGATTTGGCTTCTTTTTGGATCGTTTGCAGTTTTGTCTTGAGCCCTGCCGTGTCTTGCTTGGAGATTAGTCCAGTCATCTCCTCCACCAAACTGTTCATTTCTGCATTATTGTTGGCCATTGTATGGTAGAGTCTTTTGTGATACTGATGAGTGATTTCCCTGTCGTTGTTTTGGTGGTTCGTCTCGTTTGTGGCTCATCAAACTGATTGACGGGGAACTTGCCGCGTCGTTCCTTCGCGTTCGAAAGAGATCTTTTCTGAAGATCCAATTAATTGTAAGTCAGCGTGAAGCTGTGTAAAGTTGTTGACACTCTTCCTCACTTTTCTCTGTTTCTTGCTTTCTTGCATACCAATAATGAAGAATGAAGAAAAGAACGGCTCTGTCTATTGGAGCCATTGCCACTGCCATCATCGCCATACTCATTCGATTCCTCACGTCATCCTCCTCCATCCCTGATCAGTTAGGATTCTGGAGATATCAGGATTCGCAACGATCCGAATCGTCACCTGCCTTTCATCATCATGGCTGGGAGGACAAGAGAGATGAGAAGACCACGATTCCGTGGTCCACGATTCCCTCGTGTGATGTAGCCAAAGGGACTACCCAAGAGCAAGAATGGTGCGAATACAACCATAATATCGATAGGATCGTGAGAAGGACAAGTCGATATCGCCACAGGATTCTGTCAAAGATCCTGTCAAGGGCCAAGCATAAGCAATGCCACAAATTCGCGTCATGCCGCTACGGAACACTCACGCAGAGTGGTGGCCAGCACCGAATACTGGCAAGATTGACCACTCGACACAAGCAGCAAAGACGGAACCGAAAGAGACGGCAGACGAGGAAGAAAAAGGCTGCAAAGAAGCGCAGAAAAAGACGCAAAAAGAGGAGATAGCTACGGTAGTGAACCAGATCGGACTGAACGGTGAAGCAGCCAGTAGCTAGCTAGACATGGAAAGAACAAAGTACATTCACTGTACGTAACCACGCTATCGTCGCCTTTTTCGTACAAAGGATCCGAGCCGAGTAGCTTGTTGCAAGACAGGCAGCAGCAGTGGCCATGAACCCAAAGGGCCCACAAATATTGCATGATTTCTCTTTCTTTTTGGACACAACGGGAAAGAAGCAAAGGGGTGCAAAGAACGGAGGAAGCCGCCAGATAGTTCTCTCAGCCGCGGAGATGATCCATACGTGGGATCCTACAGTACCATACGAGCTACAATGCAACCGATTGTCCTGGGCAAATCGATGGCATAACCACATCACTAGAGTTATCCTACTTTCATTTCAGTTTCCCGTTCTTGGCTTGATGGGTTGGGCTTCTTTGAACTTGCTTGTCATGGCAATATCCCGTCTTGGCTTGCTGGTTGGGCTCCTTTTCATCTGTTTTGTCACATAAAATCTCCCGTCTTGGCTTGGTAGGGGGGTTCTTTCAACATTCCGTTTCTCCTTCGGTCATCAACCGAACGACAGGCTCTAGACCTCAACCGAACGAGGGCTAGAGGTCAGATTGTCGTACGAGACTTCGGGAGAGGCGGCTTGCTGATTGTATTCATCCAAGATGGCAACGGTCTCCAAGAGAAACTTCTGAGAGAGGGGCTCGCCGTCTTCCGCAGCCAATGCCATGGCCAAACGAATGGAATTCTTGATCTCGCGGCCATTCATGACACTATTCGCCAACTCTTCAGTATTAATGTCGCCATTCTTGACGGCAGCACCAAAGCCAGAGGTCTCCAAGAGGTTAATCCAGATCTGATTGCGACCAGCAAAGTCAAGAGCATCATAACGAAGAGCCAACGTGATGCGCGTTTTGAAAGCAGGGTCCAAAGAATCAATGCGGTTGGATGTAAGGAAAAGAACGCCCTTGAAATACTCCACCAAGCGAAGCATGACGCTGACCATGGCATTGCGTTCCAACGACCCACCAGACGAACGCTTCTCCACATAGAGATCGCATTCGTCAAGCAAAATCAAAGCATCCCAGCGAGCGCAGAGGGTCAAAATGTCATTCAGGTTCTTCTCCAGAGTCGCAGCAGTCGATCCGAGCTGCCCCAAGGAAACCGTGTACAGCGGCTTGTGCAACATTTCGCAGACTGCCTCGGCCGTGAGGGTTTTGCCAACACCAGGCTCACCGTAGAGGAGAAAAACCGACCCTTCTCCCTTGCCACGCACAACATCGTTAAAGGCATCACAAGAGTGCTTCACAAGAGCCTTGACCATACGCTTGCGGGCTGGAGGAAGGACAATCTTATCGAAAATATCTTCCTGGTATTCGATATGCTTCAAACCATCCACAAGGACATCGCCCCAGACTTTGCTGTGAAAGGAAAAGCCCACCACAGCGGGCCACGTCATGGCCAAGTAGTCTTCGGGTACAGTTTCAAATAAAATCATTTTGCCATCCGCACCACCAGACTTGGCAGAGCTGCCTGCGTCCTCTTTCTGGGCACGCATCTGCAACATGTACTCCTTGTACTTGTATTTGATGCCCATCACCATTGGATCGTACCCGGTTCCAATGGAGAATCCATTTTCGTAACTGCCTTGCGTATCCACCATGACTCGACCGCCCATGTGAAGCGCATTGGCGCCAGGGTCGACATTGCCGGTTCGTTTGCCATAGAAGCTACCCTTCTCGTATTCCATGTAGGCCTGCTTGGTTGCAACCTCGTTGTAAAGGCGACCACGAGCTTCAAACTGGGCTACTTTCTGTTCCGCCTCTTCGGTCGAGTACCCAGCAAGTGGGAAAAAATTAAGGAGACTGATTTGGCGCTTGCCATCAAAGTCTTCCATGGTTTCGACACATTCAGCAATCGTAAAGTGTTTGCCAACCGCCACCACAAAATTGAAGCAAACTTTAAAGGTGCGAGAAATTCCAAACAAGGTCTTTCCTTCCTCGAAGCGATTCCAGGCAACTTCACAAATCATTCCAACTCCACCCACAAAGGCATTGGTGGCAACGACACGGGTTCCGGGAGCGTAGATTTGAGCCAAGGATCCGAAGTCATAAACGCCAACGCCAACTTGAGAACTAATGGCCTGCAAGTCGTCCTTGTAGGCCTGCTCGATGCACTTGACGAGATCATCGAGACCTTCAATATCTACAGCATCCTTCCAATCAGCCGGGGTGGGAATGGCCAAACTGCCCGCGAGCTCGAGCCAAGGTTTGCGCTTGGAGCGCATTTCCATAATGGGCATCTTTTTGGAAGTGGTGCCGTTGTAGACATCGCGAGAATGCTGGACTCCACGCAACGATCCAAGGGCATGGTAGAGAACTCGCAGTTCGACCGTCAAATCAGTACTGGCTGTGGCCCGCTTGCTAATGGTCTGCACAAGTTTTGTCACCAAGCGGGTCAAATCCGCACCCTTCTGAAAGACCACCTGGTTGTTGTTGGGTCCTTCAAAGGGTTTGCTGAGCTCCTTGCAATCCGCATTATTGGCATTGATCAATTCCGAAATATCAACACCCTGAAGGTCCGCCGCCTGCTTCACCGCCGCCATGGGGAGACCCGCCTTGATCATCTGGCGGAACCTCTTGAGCGCTCCATTCTGGTAAGCGGTCACACAACCAGCCTTCTTGGCGGCCGCACCGTATTTTTTCCTTGGCTTGTCAGCGGAAGGTTGCTCTTCCTCCGCGGCATAGATCATAGCCGGGTCCACGCCTTCCAAACGAGCACGTTGCTCCACGGCAGGCTTGGGGACTCCACTCTGGAGCATGCTACGGTAGCGCTTGATGAGGACCTTTTTGTCATCGGGAATCTTCAAGCCATCCTTGGAACCAGTCATATCGGAGATAACCTTATTCATCTGTTCACGAGAAGGATGTTTCCAGCTCACGCGCCCATCAACGTGCACAAAGGGAGCCGACCCATTCTTGCCAGGGTTGGGATTCTTGGACCAACCATCCGGGAGGGTATCGTACATGTCTTGGATCTTCTTCATCAGAGCATCGGCATCGTACTCCGGCTTTCCCTCTTCCGAGGGAGCAACTTTCGTCATGGTGAGAGGTGCTGGATAACACTTGGATAATTCTGGTGTTGATGCTTTTGTGGGAGGTCAGGATGATCCAGAGATCTTCTTCGCTCTCACCGGTGCCGCTGGCTGTTTGTTCGTTGTTTTCCAGGAGGTTCGCAGTCGAGTCGTGAGAGTGAAGCCGCCAAAGTTGCTAGTACACAGTTTTCTCCTTGGGATGTCAAGGCCTTCCTCAGAGTGCATCATTGGTCAGGCTGCCACAACAACCGTGCATGGTTTTCTTTTTGAATGATGCATTGTAGCCAAGACTCTAAGCCAGCGGGGCAGTTTACTGTTCCTGGCTGAGTCTGACCTGCCATCCTGTAGACTGGTTGAGGTCAGCATCAGCCAAACAGTTCCTCACTGTTTGGTTTTCTGATGCTGGATTACCACCAACAGGCTTCTGGACCATGGAATTTTTGCTTTTTGCCGTCCTTGGTCCATCTCTCTTTATGGTGCCTCCGCCCATGTGTCCCGCATAGTCGGGCCGTGTTGTGTGAGCTTCACCGGACCCTGTGTGTTTCTACCACAGGCTCTCCCGTCACTAGTGACACATGGGCGCCCTTAGTGGCCTCCCTTCACGTTTCCGTGAGTTCTTAAGAACTCGTAAGACCGCTATCGGTCGAGAAGGAACATGCCGCTATTGGCTCTATTTTTTATCCTACTATTTACTAGTCTTTGGGCCCGTTGTCGTCCCCTGGTGCTTTCACCGCCCCATGAACCGCCATCGTTGTTGTTGCGGATTTTTCCGGTATCCGGGACTTCGTTTTCTTTCCGTTGTTGACCAACGGAGGGATACCTGGGATCGACACGCGTTTTCCGCGAGAGACTTAAATGGGATTCCCCCTCTCATTCTTTTTCCGATTCACGGAGTTATCATAAGGTGCCCGTGTTTAAGTCCTTGAGCCCCCGGGACCCCCCTACTCCGCGGCGCCTGGCGACCCGTCCCATGTCACGTGCATCATGAACCAACTCGTCTATACGAAATTTGGTTTAGGCAAATCAATTGCTGAGGCCTACTTTACTTGGGTGTCATGTTGACTCCAAACTTCCAGCCCAATCTTGATGAGCAATTTCCAATTGCCTACCTAACTTAGGTGAACGCTGGTCTCAAATTTGCTGGGGGCTAGCGCCCCGCTGGAGCAATCTCCGCAGGTCGGTTTGCTCACAAGTCGATTCCTTCTCGAATCAGTTTTTCCCTTAGCCATCCAGTTGCAACTCGTTGCCCGTGCCTACTACCATGTCTGCTCGCCAGCTCTCCCTTTCTCGTGGAAAGAATGGACCCGTCCAGACGTTCTCAACCGCTCGCGCCATGAACCCTGTCGTTGCCCAACTTCTTCAGCGTACCCTCCAGCCTGGTATGAACACCAATCATCGGCAGCAGGTGCTGAGTGACCCTGGAAATGTTTTCCAGTTCGCCTGTGTGTGGAACGAGAAAGTAGGCCTGATCACTCGGCCTACAATCGTTACCAACACCACGGGAGCCGCCATGGTCGTTGGCGATTTCACGGACTCAATCGGTGAACCCCATGTTGTCCAGATGCCTGTGGATGATTTCTTTGGTTTCGTCACGACGCTCGTCCGACTGGAAGATGCGACCCATTTCGGTTTGGCCGTGCACCCTACTGCGCCAGATACTATCGTGGGACTGGCTCGACCACCTGCACCTCGTATCGGGGCGTCAGATGGCACACGCACCAACGACCCTGTTCCTGTCCCTGCCTCGTTGGAGCGACTGGGCTATCCGTTGCCTGATGAAGTTGCAGACGGTGACATTCCCAGAATTGTCGCATTGCCTGTCGTCCTTCCGGTTGGACCCGGACTGACGTTCGAGCACTGTTCTGACCTTGCCGGTCCCCAATCCTACCGCGACACTTTCCGCCTCTTCCATGTTTGGCGGGAGGGAATGCAGTATCTGCGTTCCACCAACAACCGACACTCTGTCACGGTTGGAGGAACTTTGTTTGACCCCCCTGGGGTTGTTGTTGCTGGTGCGAACCCACTTGACCACGTCACTGTTCGTCCCCGACTCCCAGCTTGTCCAATCCAAGTCCCACCAGACAGCGTCATGTTCCTCCCTGCCCGAGCTCGTTTCCTGGAGTGGTCTGCCACTATCTGGATGGAGCTTGGACGTGAAATCGAACCTGACCCTGAAGAGCCCACGGCCGCTGGAGGCGGTGGGCTCAGTGCTGACCAGATCAAGGCCGTTGTTGAGCCGCTGGTAAAGCACGATAAAGCATTCGGTGCTGCTGAACGAACTACAGCCCGTTTTCGAATCCTGCTGGCTGGCGCCCCCGTCGGGGACCAAGCCAAAACTGCCGCCATGACTTTACCTGACCTCAAGGAAGACTTTGGGTCCTACTTGAGTCTAGGAGCCAGTTCTACTGCAGGAGATGACCTGCGGGAACTGATCAAGGCTCAGCTCGTACTAGCCAATGCCAGTGACAAGTCTGTTGATACAAGCGTGACATTCCGCCCTGAGAATGTGACGCTAGCATTTAGTGACCGCATTCGCACTTTCGCTTGGCTTGCAGTGAGGCTCCTTTCAGCCTCGCATGCTACTGCCAAAACGAATCTCTGCCTTATTCATTTCCTATCCCCTGAGCGAGACGCCTTGTCTCTTGTGGCTGAAGGAGATCATCAAGCACGAACCATCTTGATGGCCAATTCCACCAACAGCACCGCCCAGATCGAGGCTACCAAGAATAGCCAGCTCTACACTGGTGGGACCTTGGTGAACTTTCGGCATGTGTACGAGGCTTTCTGCAACCTCCGCCTACTGTTCTCTGTCATGGTTGCTGATGTTACGGTACCTATTGTCATTACCAAGATGTCGGAGTACGTTGGCCTACTCATGGACTCTGCCGGCAAAGACCTCTGGGAGGTGTACCGGAACCACCCATACTTGGCTGTCCACCCTTGGCAAGAACTCCAGTCTATTCTGGGGGCTTTCTTGAAGCCGGCCACCAATGCTACTCTGTATGCATCGGTCATTGCTGGCACCGGAGTACAGTATGAGAATTTCCTAGGGGCTATCGCCACAGCTGATTCTCACATCCACGACCTTCGTGCCATCCTGAATGGCAGTGGGCTAGGTAAATTCGATGGGCTACCCACGTGCTACACCTGGTTTCCCGATGCTCGGGGCACACCGGTGCAGATCCCCAGGAGCCAGAATCAGAACCAGAACCAGAACCCGGATAGGGTCCGTGGAGGAGATCCAACCCCACAAAAGCGGCAAAAGACTGGCGACCCAGCAGACAACGATCGTAAGAAGTTGTTGGGAATGCTTACGTTCGATGCGGCTATTGCTGGTACCAACCGGCTACCCATGGTGACTTCCCGTGCAAAGAAACGCGGGTCTAAAACCCCTGAGCGTCTATGTATGAAGTTTCTGACCAAAGGGTACTACTGTGGAGGAGGACCCGAGTGCAAGATGCCTCACATCATCAATCTTGACCAGCTCAATCCGGATAACCGGAAAAAGCTTGTTGACTTTGTGAAAGCCCAGTCCGGCTTGGGCTGGGCAGAAGGGAAGGCGCCTGCTGGTGAGACGTAGGGTCGTTCATGATCCCTAGAACTTTTCTTGTATGCACCCGACCTTTTCTAACTACTAAGTGTCTGTAATCCAGTTTCTTCTATGTCTCTATGTCTCCCTGATCGTACCCTACGGCGTACACTTGGAACACCAGTTGCTGAGGCGGTACCCGTCCGGTCACGCACCACCGTTCCTGGTGAGCCATTGGATGCCCTTGCACGACACTTGCCTCCCCCTGGTCCCCACGTGGTGCCAAACGACGAGGTCGAGGACGCTGACGTTGGCCCACAAATGGCTACACGCAGAGCAGAGGAATGGTACCCCACTCAGTCTGTTGTCACTGAAACTGCTAACGTGACCTTGAAGGAGGTGTTCACGCAAGCAGCCCAGCGTCGATTCCGTCTCCAGCTAGGGATCAGCAACCCCGCGGTCCTAGCGAAAGTTGACCAACCTTTTGGTAAGGACAATCTGTCTCAGTTCCTGTACTCTACCCCGGCACTTCGGCACATTCTGCTCCCGCTTTGGAAATCTGGTTTCCTGGCTGACCCAGGCCTCGACTGGTCCAACTTTGGAACTGCCTATTACCCAGTCACTGTGCTCAAGTCTTTGCTGGCTGAGCTATGGACCACCAAATTCTATGGGGTCCGTGGGTATCCCACTGGCTGGGATGACGAAACTGAGCTCAACACAGACCGGGTCAATATGGCTACTGCTGCCCTCTTGCATTTTGATGGCAGTGTTGCTGACTTGGTCCGATGGATAGGTGGTCCACATGTGGGGGCACACCGAAACCATGGTGCAACACTGGACGCCTTGCGAATGGCTGGTGCTGACCCGAACGTGATCTCCAGCCTAGACCGGATTTTCCACTCAGGGATCCCAGCCCACTGCCGTGCCTTCACTGA
Organism: Seminavis robusta; assembly: GCA_903772945.1. Lineage (NCBI taxonomy): Eukaryota > Bacillariophyta > Bacillariophyceae > Naviculales > Naviculaceae > Seminavis > Seminavis robusta. The sequence goes on from CAICTM010000697.1 coordinate 17,906, forward strand.
TGAGGAGAATTTCCTCGCCTACTACAAGTATGGCAACCACACTACTGTGGACGATGAACCAGAAAAGACCTATAAGGCCATGGTGAAGGACAACCGAAAGGGGTACACACTAGTGGTTGACAAGCGGGCAGTGCTGTTCATGCTGCACTCCCACTTGACCCCACAAGGAGTAGTTGACCTCAACACTATGTTCAAGAACCCACGGCCAATCTTTGACAGCAGTTTCAGACCTACCCCGTCAAGCTATGCAATCAATGACTGGACTTCCAAGGAAACTGAGCCTCCCCTCACGTTTGCCACTGCTGAAATGGAGTTCATGATCTGGCTCTACAACACCCGGAAGGATTTTCCCAGGGAAGAGATATACATAGCTGACGATGATGTCAGTGGGGCTTTCAGACTTATGAAGTACCACCCAAACTGTATGGGGATGCATACAAGTCTCCAAGCTGGCTATGGTGTCATCAATACTGGCGGCACCTTCGGAGACAATACTTCCCCTTCAAACTGGGATACTATTGGCCAAGCTAGGAGGCAACTTGCCTGATATCTATGGGTCCATGACTCTGACGTCATACCCAGGACCCTCCCACATCTGCCCGAGATCCAGATGGCAGACCCACCAACTCCCGAGGAGATTGCTGAGTTTGCCCAAGCTGATGGGGACGGTATCAACCACGGGATCATGAACCCTGATGGTACACGGATGCCCCCACCCTACAACATGCATGTGGATGACAACTTGTATGCTGATGTCCGGTCACACCTGACTAGAACAATTTGTGCCAGTGTGGCTTCCTTGTTCGATGTCCTGGGTGTACCCGACAACCCTCTTGTGCCTTCTCCACTGAGTGGGGACAAGTTCGAAGCTTGGTACAACCACCGCAGGAAGCTTGTGGGTAGGCGGTTCGACTCTAGAACGCTTACTGTTGGGATGCTCCCACACAAGAAGTCCCAGCTCTTGGAACTGCTCCAGTTGTGGGTAGTCCGTGAGAGTTTCGACCTGCTGGAGATTGCCCACTTACTTGGGACGCTGGAGAACCATACCAAGTATGCCAGGTGGGCACGTTGTTGGTGCTGTGCACTGCAGAATGCTGTCCGCAGGGCCCTCGTTGCTCGGTTCCACATCGTCCAGCGTCGGTTCAACCGGCAGGGGCGTGAAGCCAATCTTCGCCGGGAACTACCCAAGTCTCTGCTTGGCCGTGTGGAATCCATGATCCACCGTGAACGAGCTAAGCTCCTGTGGACCACCCGCCAGAGGTTTGCAGTGGATGAAGACATGCGTGCTTCTGTGGCCCATCTGCTCTGGTATGTTCGATCAACTGACTCCCCTTGGGAAGTCCCAATCGGTTTGATCATACCTAGGGAACACCACTTTGCTTCCCGTGGTGATGCCAGTTTCCTCGGCGGAGGGGCCTACTGCCTAGGCCTCGGTTTCTGGTTTGACATTGTTTGGTCACCCAAAACCATCCATGGTGCCCGCAACACCAAGTCTAGTGACCCTGGGTTCGTCCACATTAATTCCTTGGAATTTATTGTGGTCGTCCTCCAGTTGGCTGCTATTGTTACCAGGCTCCGTGACCTCCCAACTGGTGCTGTGTGCTCCTATTTTCCTAATGGGGCACCAGCCATTCCAGTTTGGTTCGGGGAAACAGACAACTCTGTTTCCAAGTCCTGGGAAAACCGAGTTACAGCCAGAACCTCCCAAGGGCAGGGATTGGTGTCGGTTTATGCCGAGCTTCTACGGACATCCGTGATACACACCCAGTGCGAGCACTTGGCAGGGGTACAGAACATTGTCGCTGATGACATCTCACGGAATGATTTTTCTGTTCCTTTTCCTGTCCGGGTGCAACAGCTGTTTCAGAAGCATCCCTGTCTCGAGCCCTTGGATTATTTCCTGCCGTCGCTCGAGCTGGTACAGCTCCTTACTTGCAGGCTGTACTCCAGGCACATACCAGTTCCATGCACTCTGCCGCCAGTGCTAGGACGGTTTCTTCCCGTCGCCTCCATTACCTCTGGTTCTGTGTTGCTATGAGGTGGGACGACAACCTGACTCTCGAAGGCACGCATCCCAAGCTACCTGAGAGAGCCCAGCTCCAGTTTGCAATGTATGCTGTCCATCTTAGCGCCGGGCATTCCATACATTGCAAGGCCATCAAGGCTGGGACTATTTCCCAGTATATTCTTGCTGCAGCTACTCTCATTGAGAGTTTCACTGAAGCTGACTACAGAAAGGACAAGGAGGGCGATCGCCCTAATGGCAAGTTCCTCACAAGCGTGATGAAAGACATCCGCAAGTATGAAACTATGGCTGACAGACGAGAACCATACGACCACAAAATGCATATGCTTGCACGGCAGGTTGCTGCAAAGTTCCCTATTACAAGCCAGGTCTGTGCTCTCACCGATGGGTTTGAGCAGGGGATGTGTGGCGGTTTCCGCCTCACTGAATGGGCCCAGCCGTCAGGAAAGACGAATGTTGCCCGCCCACACACCAATGGCCGGCCGTTGCCTGCCTGTCAGACTCGTGCTGTTGTGCCCAATGACTACCGAGCTGTCACTGCTTCAGGCCGTAGGGTGGTTGGTTTGGCCATCTTGTCCACTCCGTGCAATGAAGTCTTGCGAATCTTCGTCAAGCTCCGTACCCAAAAGAATGGCAACAACGGTGAAGAACGGCAGTTCGAGCGCAATCCCACCCCTGGGGGTTTCTGCTTTGTTGTTTCCACCTACCGTGCATTGACCAGATTCGCCCAGGTCCAGTTACTGTGCCCAGCCATTTCTGCTGCACATACACCACTGGCAATCTACTGGGACCCTCGTGTTAAACGAGCAAAGCTGGTAGACGCCCAGGCCATCGAGCGCTTCATGCGTAGGTTGGCATCAGCTGTCTACAATTTGGATCCGGTTGCGGATGCAGCAGATCTAGCACTGTGGAGCTCGCACTCCATTCGCATTGGTGCTTGTGTCATACTCCATATCATGGGGTTTTCCGACCGCGACATCCAATGGATCCTGCGGTGGAAGTCTATGACTTTCGCTACCTATTTTCGTAATGTGGCACTACTGTCACGAAGGCAGAACGCTGCATTTGATCGGCTCCAGGCAATGCCCTGTCTATAATTTAATAACCTACTGGCCTATGACTCCTCCCCGTTTATACGTGGGTCTTGTTGATTGTTGCTGTGGCTCATCATGATGCCGTGCATTTCGTGGTATATTGTTGTGCCGGTTTATACTTGGCGTTTGTTGTCGGTTTCGGACAATGTCCTGGCCTGGATAACCATTTCTTCCTGCGGCGGCCTAAGCTGCGTCGTTCTGACGCCGGTTGCGTCGGGTGGGGCGGAAGGTTGCTTTCCGCTCCCGCTGACTAGCCGCGCCTCGCTGCAACACGCATCCCGTCATGACCTTGGCCACCTCGGTCGCGTTGTAGCGTGGGTCCTCATTGTGGAACCCTGACTGGAGAACATCCAATGCAGCTCCCGTCAATCGCTGTGCTGCACGCATTCGCTTGCCCGTGCACTCCAACGTGTTATCGGCAAGGGCCTGTCGCACGACCTTCTTGGGCGTGACCATGGGCTGCCGACGACCTGCAGGGTCGAACGCTGGGTCTGCCTAGTCATACTTGGGATTCTGCGCCTTGAACTTCCGCTCCAACCGTGCGAACTCACGATCGGACATCCCAACGGTCCGGCACAAGAGCGTACGGTTGCGTTCGCTCAGTTGGCCGAGAGGAAACCCTCGACGCCATTGCATGAAGGTGGCCTCCACTGCCGTACTCTTGCTCCCGGTGGCTCCCGCAATGAGCCCTACCGTGGCTCCCACGCCTGTCTCCAAGAGATTGTTCTTGGCTTCCAATTCGGCGATGTATGCATCCTTCGCTGCGTCGTCCATCTTTCAGTCCTGTTCAGCAATACAGCTGTGTCATTGGTTAGCAAACATCTTCCGCGATGTCTTTGTTCTTTGCCTTTGGCACTTACCTAAAAATTCCGTTGTGTTCTCTGCGAGACACTATTTTGTGGAGACCAGATGGTTTCTGCTCAACGAACGTCCAGCTCTGCTATGCGTTACACGCTACTGAGTTCCTTCGATGAGCAACGGTCGATTCCCCCCAGAGTACTTTTTACTCCCGGGAGTCGCCCTGTGTGTTTTTTTCTTTCCAGCTGTGCTGGCTCGCCGCCTCCGGTGACTAATGGCGCGTACTTGCTCTACGAGCAGCGTCGGCTGCTATTGGCTCTAGAAGCTAGTAGTAGTCCTAATTCTTGGTTCCCCACCTCCCTACAAGAGGTTGGAACACTCCTTAGCTTGTACCTACCAAGCATTTCCCTTCGTAGATGTTTTTACTAGCTACATTAGTCACTAAGGCCCCAGCCCCAGCTGAGGCGTGGCAGTGAATCTTCGATTCTTGTAGCCAAGACTCTAAGCCAGCGGGGCAGTTTACTGTTCCTGCTGAGTCTGACCTGCCATCCTGTAGACTGGTTGAGGTCAGCATCAGCCAAACAGTTCCTCACTGTTTGGTTTTCTGATGCTGGATTACCACCAACAGGCTTCTGGACCATGGAATTTTGCTTTTTTCCCACCCCCCCCCTAGAAGCTAGTAGTAGTCCTAATTCTTGGTTCCCCCACCTCCCTACAAGAGGTTGGAACCACTCCTTAGCTTGTACCTACCAAGGCATTTCCCTTCGTAGATGTTTTTACTAGCTACATTAGTCACTAAGGCCCCAGCCCCAGCTGAGGTGGTGGCAGTGAATCTTCGATTCGAGCCCTCAGCCATAAGTGCTCCGGTTCTGACTGATCTTCAGTTTTTTAAAGTCGTTTTAGGAAGCATTCTCTCAGCCACGTGCTTCTAGCTAGCTGTACCGTGCGAAATCCACATGTACTGACATTGTACTAGCTAGTACAACTAACTCTAGAACTGGCACCGTACATCGTACCTTCCCGGACATGTTAGGTAAATTATTGCATGATGTAGAACCAGTGATTGTGGCTACAAGTGTAGTACCGCAGTACAAATGCATCAGACGGTACCGGTACCGTCTCTGGGAGTTGAAAAAAGTGTTCAATGCCTTGGTTGAATGCAGCTTCAATCTTGTGATTGCGTTCCTCTGGAGTACAGATTTTCAATTTCTGTACGTCGCGGGATGCCTCTCTTAGTCGCTAAGATCGCGTACCATCAGTTTCGCCATTGCTTAACCAGTACTCGTCGAATTTGGCTTGATACAGGTGCTTTGATCAAGCGTGGAAATGAGGCGGAAGGAGCTTCGGGAAAGTTGTTGCCCTCTGCGTGTTCTTCCACCCCACTGCAGGTTTGGGTTCTACAGTGTCTACAAACAAATGAGCTTTGGAACCATAGCTACTGTAGTGACTCGTGGTGTAATGCGCAAGACAGACACTTTTTACGACGACTTTGCTACACAACTACGAGCTTGGTGGATCCTGTTAGAGTGATGATTCTACACAACTCACAGGGAGCGATTATTATTTATAATGTGGTTGAACCCCCAAGGTGTACACTGTATTGCGAGATCTATGAAAAAGAGTGCTTATCCACACGATCAGCCTGAACTCAGTTCATTGACTTTGACCGAAAGCAGAATCAGTAGTCTCCGTAGTCACCAGAATGATTGTCAATCCATTCCTTGGTTCGTTCGGACTCGAGCTTTTGCCAACGAGGTGGCCAAGCGTCAAACTCGGCGACCTTGGGGACGCTCTCCTTTGTGTTCTCGCCCTCCTTTGTGTTCCTTTTCGCTGCCACTTTCTTGTCTTCTAGGCGCAGAGCTCCACAAACCCAAAGGATGTTCAACTTAGAGCCTCGTTGCAGAAATTGGCATTTACATGGCCTTGATGCTGAGGGATTTCGAATCGTTTCTTCTGCAGCGACGCCTTGACGCGTTCGTCCAACTCAAGCGAGGAGATGAAATCGCTGGCGGCCTCTGCTTGCTTGCTGGTGAAGGCAATCTTTCCTTTGGAATCGCGATGGAAGAGGCCACCATCAGGTGACCGCGGTGAGACTCCAGGCAAGTACTTGACGTTGTCCTCCCAGGACCAAACACAACCAGGGCGTTTCCCCGGTTCGCCGAGAAGCTCATTCAAAACTCGTGCCTTCATGTCATGGTTTGTGTAGTTAAATGCAACCTTGAGACCCAATCCAATGTTTAAATCATCCTTGCGGTCGAGCAAGAATGGTTCCCCAGACAGAAGCTGCCCCGGGTCGGCCTTAGCCAAGTGCTCGATGGTTCTCTTCGTTAGGTAGCGTTTCGTATGGATCTCCTTTAGGGAAAGCGCCTTGATACTAGAAATTCCGATTAGGCGGAGGGAGAAAATATTGTCGTAGTCTCCCACGAGGCAAGCCCCCGCCGTCATGGGGATCTCGACTGCAGAGGTTCCGTCTCCGTGACTTGATGCGTAAGCCAGGACTCCTTCCACAAAAAGAACTTTGAAGGGCACATAGGGCTCATTGAGTGAACGAGCCACGTCGCAGACTGCATTCATGCGAGCCTCGTTCTCGCAAACAATCACATCTGAATCAAAGGTATCGTCATCCGATGCTTCCTTGTGCTTCTTGCGGGCGGGGGAGGAATCATCATTCTTGTTGTGCTGATCACCCAGAACCGCCAAATTGACAAGAAGATTGTGGGCTTGAAAAGGACCAAAATAGCCCAAACATTCCTTGTGTTCCTCGATGGCTTCCTCCTCACATAGCAGCGATTGAAGATCTTCACCACCACTCCAAACGCCTCATGACTAAAGTCTTGGCAGACATATGTCACCACTGCTGGTGGATCCTTGCTTTCTCGCTCCGCCGCGCGATTGGCCCACTCCACATGTGCTTTGAGCATTCCAGTGAGGTTGTCCACTGGCAACACATAGCTCGAGGAGGCATTGGCGGCACGCTCCATGGGACTCACGGCTTTGGCATTAGCGTTTGGAAATGTCACGAGCAAGACTTGGCTGGACTGCTGCTTTCGAATGGCCCATAGATTGGCCGTCAGAATGTGTTTGGTCCCCTTCTTCAAGACACATCCTTCATGTCGAGATCCTTTCGAAACAAGAGCCCATAGCCGGGAGTCGCCGTCGCAAAGGTTTGGGATGTGCCTCCAAAACCGTGGATCGTCGTCTCACCGCCTTGAGCGTTTGACGATGATGATGAGGGAGTAGTCACACACACGAGCAAGGTAAATTCCTCAATCAAGTTGGACGTGAGGCTCAAATAATCCTTGTGGCGCTGGAAGAACCCTCCCTCCTCATACTTGATGTGGGTGATATCATTGCGACAGAGGGTATATTGATACGACTGGTCCGTCTGGTTGAGATGAGAGACAATGTTCGCCTGCCACAACAGTTACTCAAAATTCGTGAGATAATGCGTCCGTCAATACGACAAAGTTAATCTCTTCATCAAGACAAGGTTCACTACTTACGTCCATCAGATCCATCAGCTTTGGGTCGGTGATGGCTCGGAACAAGCTTTGGCGGAGATCTTCATCGACAAACTTTTCGTCTTTGGCCGAGGAATACAAGAGCGACTTCTCAAAGGGTTGTTGACATTTGGCGAGGTGCTCCTGAAAGGGAGTGATGGGACGATTGGTGAGGAATCGAACGCTGTCCATGGTCGGTTGATGACTTGCTGCTGTTGTTGTGGATAATGTCTTTCCTTTGCTGAGCTTGGGTCCGAAAAGATTTTGTGATGGAAGAAACAGGTAAACAGGTTTCGTCTCGCAAAGCAAGATCTGAGGTCGGCTTCTTGAAGCATGGATGAAATGAACAGCTCTGCTGGCGTCATTGGCTCTGCCTTCGAAACTGCCGGCGGCAGGGTTGATTTGTCCCAGAGTCCGTCCACTGACCGTTCGTTGCTATTTAGTGAATGATATCTTGATGCCTCTGACACCTCAAGCAAGAACTCAGTCCGGTTTGAGGGTCCAGTACTCGACAATCGAGTATGGGTACACTGTACCCGTACGATACGGTATACATACATGAAGTATTACATGTATTACGATCGTAACAGCTGCCAGTCTACTGATTGATCTTGACATTATTTGGATTCCCTCCCAAAAAGAAGACAATCCACACCATTTATTTTGCTTGCAGTTTGACCATGATGTCTCCGCGCAGTCAAAAACCACGGTGGTTGCTGTCATTTTTCCTTCTCCTCGCCTGTACCATTATCGGATGTGAGGGCCATCGTTTCCGGGTCACTCCTTTTCAGCGTTCTCCAACGGAGCAGAAAGCCTTCCTTGGTGGACGATCGTCGACCAAGGCTGTGTTGGGTCTTCGCGGTGGCGATGCGCAAGTCTCCAAGGAATTTCTCTCGGATGGATTCCTTGGAATGTTCTTCTCAGGTAAGCAATTCGTGTTGTAATTGGGTCAATCAGCAAGTGACAGCGCTCTACTAATCAAGTGTTCATCCACCGGAATCGAATCTTCTATGCTGTAACCGATGCTACCGTACTACTATGCATGTAGTCAACCGCTTGGCTACGGGTGTTGTGTTTACGTTTCTGACAGGTTTGGGAATGAAACTGTTCCACGAGTATGAGGTGGAAACACCGTCATCTCCGGCGAACAAGCTTATCCGGTTTGCCGGAATCAGCATGGTCCAGGATGGAATTCTTAGCATGCTTGCAATGAAGAAGGGCATTGAAGGAAGTGCTTTGAACCAGGCACTCGGAATCAGTTTGGTTCCTCTTGCAGCTCTGTTGCTAGTGCAAGAAGCAAGGGATACCACCAAATCCAGTGGCCACCGTCAGAAAACCCTCCTGATTGGCAGCGTCCTTGGGGCTTGCGCCGTATCGCTCATTTCAGGTTCGGGTCTGCCAGCCAATGTGGCTGCCATCACACCCATCCTCTTGGTTGGCGTCTTTGATGCGCTATGCCTTTTCTTCCCGGAAACTATGATCACGCAGGTAGAGGCCGCCTCAAACCCTTCGGACCATCAATTTCGGTTCATGATTCGTGCCATTGCTACTCATTCCTTGGTTTGGTTGAGTATTTTCACCGCTCTTTGGAACGGTCAAGACATGTACAAGGCATTTGGTTACGGGACTCTCGCGGTTTTCGTGATTGGTTCCATTGTCTGCCTCGTCATCCCTGACATGCGCAAGAGCGGAGCTCCGACGGGCCCCATGATCCCGTTTCAAGCCATCAATGCGTACATTTCATACCGATTCCTCAAACCTTGAGTCGATCGCTAGCTACAGTTAGTTATTCTTGATAATGTAACCTGCAGGAGCTTGGAGGACGAAAAATCCTACTGGACAATACGACTTTTTCATTGCAGCTTGGTCAACTAGCTACGTCGTAGCCACCGGTAGTTCCATTGACTCGGAGCCAAGCCGATCGAGTCAGCTACTGGGCATGGAGTCTAAACTATAATAATGATAAATCTCGGCAATTGCCAGAATAAAATATCAATTTTCTGATTTCTCCCTATTCAGATATTTTCTGACTTCTCACAATTTCAATTTACTCCGTTTCCTCACAATTCCATTTTATCATTTCGATTTCTCAGAATTACAATTTTGCTGATTCCACAGAATTACAATTTTGCCGATTTCTCACAATTACAATTTTTGATTATAATTCCTCACAATTTGATTTTCTCCGATTCCTCACAATTACATTTTTTCCTAGTTTTTCACAATTTCATTTTTCAAATTTTTGATTTCTCACAATTCATATTGTTAACGATTTCTCACAATTACAATTTTCATTTTCAATTTCTCACTATTCAAATTCTGCTGATTTCTCACAATTCAATTTTTGTTTTCGATTTCTCACAATTCATATTTTTTAAAATGATCACAATTCTAATTTTCAATTTCTCACAATTCATATTTTTCAGATTTCTCACAATTCTAATTTTCGTAGTCAATTTCTCACAATTCATATTTTTCGGATTTCTCACAATTCAAATTTTGAATTTCGATTTCTCACAATTCATATTGTTTCTGATTTCTCACATTTCAAATTTCAAATTTCATTTTCTCACAATTCAAATGTTTTCTGATTTCTCACATTTCAAATTTTGAATTTCGATTTCTCACAATTCAAATTTTGCCTATTTCTCACAATTCAAATTTTCGATTTCTCACAATTCAAACTTCGTTGATTTCTCACAATTCCAATTTTCATTTTTTCCCTCACAATTCCATTTTGTTTAATTTCTCACAATTTCATTTTTTGATTTTTGACTTCTCACAATTCCAATTTTGCTTATTTCTCACAATTCCAATTTTCATTTTCCGATTCCTCACAATTACATTTTTGCTGATTTCTCACAATTTGAATTTTCAATTTTCGATTCCTCACAATTATAGTTTTCCATTTTCGATTTCTCAATATTCCAATGTTTCTATTTCTCACAATTCCAATTTTTCCGATTTTTCGCATTTGGCTACACAAACTTTACCTCGTGGACCAACCGGATCATCGTACCGTACATGTACCAGTACCGTAGAACGCCGCTGGCATGCTGCTGTTATGATCTTGGTTGCCACCATTTTAGGAGGGAATCGGGCAGCTATGCATTGGGCTCAGTCCACAATTCATTGTAAGGTTGTCAGCTAGTAGGTGCTATGTATGCTTTGCGCCTGTGTATCTCTAGCTACTAGAGGATGCTTAAGGTTCCAATGGAGTTCATTATGTGCCAATATGATTTAGCAAAAGTGAGTTTAACCAAGTAAGTTTACTCCAATGGAGGCAAAGAGAGAATGACAAGCACTCCGACGAATAGCAACTGAAGGGTCCATCCTGCGACGGCTTTAGCTGACGATGCTCCTTCAAGTTGCATGTCAGCTGGAAAACTGGACTCCGATGTGGGGTCATGTTGTTCCGAATCTGTTGCTGACTCCGAGCCCACCGTTTCGGATGATGTTGCGTTGTTGTTGGCTGTTGCGCTGACATTGATCACGCCCTCGCTACTCGTCATCGTCGTCGTGGTGTCGTCAGATACGTTCAGGAATCCTGGTTGCGACCTCAAGAAGGTGACGTTTTCATCCGAGAGGTCAGACCATCGTTGGTTGAGTGTAGAACATTCGTTGAGCAAGAAGGGAGTTTCCACCAATCCCACACCTGCCGGCAAGTCGTAGTGATTGGCGCCGGAAGTGTCCACACAAGTGCGATAAGGACTCAAAAAGGCCAACATGCCTTTAGGATCCGCAATCAATTGGAATGGCAAGTCTCTCCAGAAACCGGTGTCCGTGTCATAAAGTACCGCAATGGACATTCCCGGTTGCAACGGCGCTTCGGCTTCCGTCCAATTTTCTTGTTGAAACACTTCGCTGATTGTATAGCTCTGGTATCCTTCCTGTGCCACAACATAGTTTTCTCCATTGTAGGCTTCTATTGGGCAGGTTAGATTGACCACGGCACTAGGACAATTGTAGAGCAGACGAACCACAATGGGCGCTCGTTTCAGTCCTTCTTGGAGGGGCAGATCCTCGAAGAAGCAGTCCGCCACCACCAACAACCTTGGGTGGGGAAAAACTAGCGCCAGAAGCACTGCAAAGAAAGATATCCTCCAGCTGTTGGGTAGCCTCATCTGCAGGAAGTTCCCCATGCTGACTAGCTGGAGATGTGCCTTCGAAAAAGATCGTCAAGTGTTTGCTGCAAGGTATTCTTCCTTTCGGCGGCGGGGCAGATCCAACGGTCAATTCCCAAAACCCCACGACCAAACAAATTGATTGAAGAATCGTCGATCTCCGAGCATCCATGAGTGACTGCGCTCGTTGTAAAGGCTACCGGTACGACTGCAGCTATGCATACTAGAAGACGAGGCTTACTTGTGAAGGCAAGCACGGGATCAGCAGCAGAAAACAAGAATTCATGATGGTACCAAATCCTTGAACACCATTTTTGCTGGCACCGTGTCTGCTTCCAAAACAAATGCAGCTGATCTCTCAACACAAACGCGTGGCTGGCTCTCCTGTACATTGCTACGCGAGCTATACTGTAAACTTGTTGGATAAAATTGAGTCAGGACTGGAAAGACTCGACTCGTGACAACAAGAAGCAATCAGTATACTCTATGCATACTCTATGCATACTGGAACCTACCCATTCAATCAAAGCTGGCACCGTGTCTGCTACGGTACCATAACAACTACAACACCCTATAGCTGCCACCGTGCCTGGTTATGCAATAGGAGCTACCGGTAGATCTAATAATTGCATTTTTAAAAGGGCCAGCACCAGCGCAAATTCAAGCCGAAACTACCCTTGTTAGTGTAGCTATCTACCCGTAGTCGACCAAGATCCAAGACGTGGTTTTGAACAGAGGCACGACTGAAGCTTCCTTCGTGCACAAACGCCTCACAAAATATTGAGATCGAGCTCCGAAATGGCCAAGGACCACAAAACGAAAAAGGGACCACACAAAGGGCCAAAGACCATGGGATCTGTCTCCAGCAAAACAAGCGGCGCCCAGGAGCAACCGTCTTGTTATCCCGTCACAGAGACAATCCTGGGTATCAATGAAGAGGCTCTGGTCCAAACAGGCAAAGAACGAATCGAACGATTTGTTCGTGATGGATGCTTTGTCAACGAAAAGACTGGCACTTTGACTTCCTTTGGATCGTTTGATACGCCCACAGTTGAGTCGATGGCGGCGCAAGTGGCGCAATTGCCGGTTGAAGGCAACTCGAAGAAAAAGGCGCCCGTATTGACGACCCGATCGGGTGTGGATATTGGAAGCTTGCAGGGCACGCTATCGACCGAAGACCGTGCCATGATTCAAGTGGCGAGCAATTTTAATTGTTTGGAAAACCCCGGCCGTGGAACCAAGTTGGACTCGGGGCGCTTTGTCGACGGTGCCTTTTTGGACTGTACCCAGGGACCTGCTGCCGTGTTTGGGACCACATCGGCTTATCTCTATCGATGTCATTTCGCTCGCGGCGGTCAAAGCCTGGTCAATGGACAGGAAGAACTGGTGAATCTGTTGCAACACACGGGCGAGTACTTTGGGGTGCCGCAAAACGGCAAACTGACGCTGACCGGTGTGGAAACATTGCTGCGATCGGAAGAAGATGTGACTGCGGCCGCAACCAAAGTTTGCATTGGTCTTCACAAAGATTGCCCCGTCTTGTTTGGTAGAACCAGCAAGACTATCGTATACAAGGAACCCCTTGTGGTTGTCCAGAACAGCAAGGACCAATTGCTGGAATATCCCGTGGTGGATCATGTCTTGAGTGCTTCCTTGAATGCATGGAATTTTGGAGTGGACCGTCATCTTTCCAATGCCACTCTGAATAATATCATGCGTTCCCTGCTACGGGCTGCCTATGAAGGCATTTACATGGCTGCCATTTTGCGTCAACGCAAACGGCTCTACTTGACTCTGGTGGGCGGTGGTTCCTTTGGCAATCCCATTCCACTGATAGTGTCGGAGATTCTTCGGGCCCACGAGAAATGGGCCAACCACCCGGCATGTCAATTGGAAGAATGTGTGATTTGTCTGTATAGCGAGCGTGACGAGGAGAGTGTCATGGATGCCATGGCAAAAGCCAACAGCAACAATTAGCCAAAGTAAGCGGATGGACGAACGCACAATGCAGCCAAGGAAAAGAAGACAATGCGAAACAAAACCATGAGTTGAATGTGAATGTCGATTAGCTGGTAGCTATTGTAGGCAAACGCAAAACTATAAGCCTACGTAGTAGCTATTGTGGGTAGCGCAAAGCTATAAGCCTAGTTGCGTAGGTTGGCGATTTTCACAAGTCAGGTCTGAGCGTGAGTGCCTTGAATTCTTCCGCTACGGAGGAATCGAATCTCGCCAAAAGCAGAATGGGTGGGTTTTGGTCTGCTCCTCCTTTAGAGCCTCCAAACATACTAGTAGCCAGAGGATGCCAATGAGGGTGCAGCCAAGGCGACCGAGTGACTCGTTGGGTGGGACTTTTCCCCACATTTTTCAGTCCAGCGAAAGCAATCGCACCGGGATGTTCCCGTGATGGCGATGTCCGGGTACTGATAGCTTGTCGCGGCCGAGCAAGTAAGACAATTAATTGCCTGGTCAACTATCTAGCGAGAAGGATCTTCAAGAGAGTTGAGAAGGAGGGGTTGCTACCGGTACAGTTCGTAGTTATCCATCCGTCATTGGATGGGCAAGGAAAATTTAGAGGAACCAAACTCCCACTTCCACCAGCACATGATGACATCCACGCTCCGCGCGAGACACAATTTGAAATTGACAAGGTGGAGTTGCCACCACACAATGTGCAATAAGTCTTGCTGGGACGTCAGTGCAGAAAATGGCCAACGCCACATTCCGTTGGGACAGGTGCACGCATTGGTTTGGTTTGCTCACGGTGGTCCTGCCAGTTTCGTGGGAGAAGCAGTTGGCTGCATCTCATTCTTCTTCTTCTTTGAGTGTGCGCTGCACTGACTGCCAATCACTCCAATCCATTGCCAAAGAAGAAGGAGAAGATGATCTCATGGCTGTTCCTCTGTCTTTTTCTTCTTTTACCATCAGTATGCCATGCCAATGATCGTCGTCAATTACCAGTGGTGGAACCTCGCATTGTGGGTGGCAGTGCGGCGGCGGCGGGTGCCTTTCCGGGATTTGCACGGTGGGATCAAGGGTGTGGAGGAACATTGATACTGCCGCAAGTTGTCTTGACGGCGGCCCATTGTCATTTGGGCACGCCCGGTGCCATTCGCGTCAACTCCATTAGTCGGACGGGCAATGATGGCAATGACTATGATGTCGATTATGTCCGCATTCATCCCAATTACAATGGCAATCGCGAAGATCCCGATTGGGATTTTTCTATTCTCAAACTCAAAACCAGTGTCCCCAACAGTATTGCCACACCGGTGATGCTCAATGACAATCCACTCATACCGTCGTCGCAAGGAGATCCTCTGGTGGCGGTGGGATTTGGACGCCTGGAAGAAGGGGGAAAGGAAGACTCGGAGTCGCTCCAACAAGTCACACTCCCCTATGTGACCAATGAAGATTGTTACGATGCTTACTCGAGTCCACGCATTAACGATGCCGCACTCTGTGCGGGACAAGCCGGATTGGATGCCTGTCAAGGCGATTCTGGCGGTCCTCTCTTTCTGGCTAGCACTGCTAGTAGCCAAGAACAATACCAAGTCGGCATTGTCAGTTGGGGATTGGGGTGTGCGCGACCCGAATATCCCGGTGTCTATGCCCGCATCAGTACGGGATTTCCATGGATTCAAGCCACGGCGTGTTATCATGTCGATGACTATGACGAGGATTTTTGTCAAGGCGCTCATTTCCCCATTGACTTGTCACTGGAAGTCGATATGTTGCTGGATACAACGTTGTATCAAAATTACTCGTGGGGACTCTATCATATCAACTCGTCGACGACGCTCTATGAATCGGTCCACTCCGAAGACGATACTGGTGTCGTGACCGAATTGGTCAATACGGGAGCCGGCTATATATCGGTAGCGCGTAAAAAAGATCGAGAACAACCAGTGGATTTGCCCGTGCAAGATCGAGAAGACACAATACAAGAAGCAGAAGTGCCACCCAATGCGATCCAATTGCAATTTGACAATCTACAAGCTGGCACGTATTACTTTACCATTCGCAATCCATTTGGTACGGGGTTGATGGGAGCCAACAATCACGTTGTGGTCACACAAGGAGGAGGACGACGACGGGTCGTACAAGTCCCGCACAATACGACATTCGAGACGTTTTATGGACACTACTTTACCATTACCAATGAATTCTTGGTGAAGGATATTCGACAACAACGACAGGAAGATATGGCTGCCGACAGTACAGTTGTGGCGACGGTCGAAATTACCGTCGATGTCTTTTATACCACCTACGCCAATCAAACGGGATGGGAACTGCGCAATCTCGATACCACGGAAGTCTTGGCGGTCGTATCGACTGGAAACGTTCTCGCACCGTCCCTCGAGTCTTACACATTCCATGCCGAACGAGGACACACGTACCAACTACAATTGCGCGACACGACGGGGCAAGGCATGACCGGGGGATGGGCCAGTCTATGGGTTGGAACGGTTCTGCAATGGAAATCTGATGAAGACGAACCACCCTTTATCGACGAATTCACACATACGTTTGTATTGTAGTAGAAGTGGAAGATGACAAACAAACAAACAAACAAGCAAACAAAACGAGAAAATGGTCCCGTGGGCGCGCAGAATGTTTTGTTGAGAGGCTGTGCAAGTCAAGATCCAAAATGTCCACAGTGATTCTCTTTCCAAAACGATATCTGCTCCTTCCAACGAGGCAACAGTATCTACACCGCAGCCTTCTGGCCCATGTCCGCCCGATGGCGTTTCTGAGCTCCGGAGTGATTCCAATCAACCGTTCCTTTCCCTACAGAAACTACCTCCAGTTGCAGAAAAGCCATACTACCATAGCTAGCTACAGCACTATCATAGCCAGCTGTCCATACCCTTGTGAATACGTAAAAGCTATGACCCACAGGCCACGGCCGAAAAGAAGAGTCTCCTATCAGTTCTATGTACATTGTAAGATCTTCTAAAGATTGGTCAACTTGAAAGTCCGACTTAGCCTCGCCGGCTTTCCACGAAAGTTTCGCAATCGTAGATGCTCTACCGGAGAAAGAAGGGCACTGCGTGTGTTGCGGGGTAAAGTAAGGTGCAACGCATGGTTGGCGGCAGGATCTTTTCCTTCCTCGGAGGTGGCGATGAAAAGCTCAGTTTTGTCATATCCGATCGATCGATCCTCTAAACTCAACTCAACTTCCCATCCTTTGGAAGCTAACCCAACCTCTCATAAGATGATGTGCCACTACCAACTGCGTTCGGACATCGTGATTGCGCTGATGGATGGCAAGCGTCCTGGAGATGATCCTACGCATGATGCAAAAGACGACCTTGAATCGTGCAGTGTCAGATCCATACAACCTCAAGGATCCTCGTTTGAAGAAGATGAGGTTGATTCGCACAACGATGAGGAGGATGCCGTTGCCATGCTGGATTGGATTGCTGGCGTCGGTGTGGGGCATGGACATCAGGACGGTGGTGGAGAAGTCGAGCGTGTGCTGGCTGAGCTGGGGGGCAGCAACATTGAGAGTGCTCCCTTTCTTGGTTCTTTGCATGAGAGCCACGAGGGGGCCAACGAGTTGGAACAAGAAATGCCACCTCTTACTGGCACGTTGAGGACAGGACAACTGGCAACCCAGGATTCCAGCGGCCTCTCGCTCGACAGCTTCCTCTCTGGTCAAGTGGAGGCTCCTCCTCACGAAGGAGATCAGACTAAAGTTCGCAAAGGTGATGCAACGGATTGCGAGGCGAAGCCTCATATGCCTGGTTCAGCCATACAAACGAGTGGCGAGTGTGCGGAGGCCTCGGAGGATTTTGGTCCTGTTGCAGCCCAGCTCCTTATTGAACCTCTGGGTGTTTCCCAGTGGGATTGTGATCTGCAAGATGTCGGCGAGGGACGATCAGAAGACGGCGAGAAGACAGAACCTCAAGCTCGTGGTAAAGCTGGAACAGATGGATATGTGACTATCGCGCCAAGGCCCCCGAATGCAGACACCGAGCCTCTAGTAGCCCCGCCTGTTCCGCCTCTAAAGAGCATGAGAAACCAGAGTAGAAAGGGAAAGAAATATAACAAAGAGGATGGGCTTGATATTCCACGCTGGATTCTTCCGAAGCATGTCACCCGGGGAAACAGAAAGCTAGCCGATGCGACGAGGAAACCGAGGAGACGGAGAAGTTCAGGGGCCTCCACGGTGAGCCGAGACAGTGACAGCAAGAACGAAGGCCGTGACAACTACAACTGCAACCTTTGTGGCGCGAGATTCATCGGAGAAAACGATCAGGACGAGCACTTTTGTCTTTTTGTCAGGATCCCAAGGAAGCTGCTGCTGAAAGAAGAGCTGAAAGAAAGCATACCCAAGGATTACGAACTGATCCTGGACCTATACAACGACAAGGATAAATACAAGAATGGGAAAAAAGGTTACCCTGGAGAGCACGAAAAGAATAACAAGCAGGCACTCGCAGATAGGGAGCCCATCAACAAGTTCATCAAAGACGTCTCTTTGCTTAAGTTGGATGTAGAAGAGATGTTGCGTCGAGCCAAGAAGGAGGGGGTCGAACCCATCCAGCGAACGTTCGAGAGAACAGATTCTGATGTGCCGAGCAACGACCCGACTGGCAGATTTGAAGACGTAAAGATGGGGGAAACCTATGTACAGCGCTCCTCGGATGCGGACGAGCCTGACGACGTCAAGTTAGGCCCTGTATCTTCATCAGAGGTCAACCAGGAGGTCGGACCATCACAGGTGGGCTTATAGGAATGCAATAGAAGGTGCAGCCAAGGTGACCGAGTGACTCGTTGGGTGGGACTTTTCCCCACATTTTTCAGTCCAGCGAAAGCAATCGTACCGGGATGTTCCCGTGATGGCGATGTCCGGGTACTGTAGCTTGTCGCGGCCGAGCAAGTAAGGTAATTAATTGCCTGGTCAACTATCTAGCGAGAAGGATCTTCAAGAGAGTTGAGAAGGAGGGGTTGCTACCGGTACAGTTCGTAGTTATCCATTCGTCATTGGATGGGCAAGGAAAACTTAGAGGAACCACACTCCCACTTCCACCAGCACAGGATGATGCTTCCACGCTCCGCGCGAGCCACAATTTGAAATTGGCATGTGGAGTTGCCACCACACAATGTGCAATAAGTCTTGCTGGGACGTCAGTGCAGATAAAATGGCCAACGCCACATTCCGTTGGGAAAGGTGCACGCATTGGTTTGCTTTGCTGTGTGGTCCTGCCAGTTTCGTGGGAGAAGCAGTTGGTCTCATTCTTCTTCTTTGACCGATTGATTGCTTGCCAAAGAAGTAGAAGATGATCTCATGGCTGTTCCTCTGTCTTTTTCTGCTACCGTTATGTCATGCCAATGATCGTCGCAATTACCAGTGGTGGAACCTCGCATTGTGGGTGGCAGTGCGGCGGCTGCCGGTGCCTTTCCGGGATTTGCACGGTGGGATCAAGGGTGTGGAGGAACATTGATACTGCCGCAAGTTGTCTTGACGGCGGCACATTGTCATTTGGGAACGCCCGGTGCCATTCGCGTCAATTCCATTAGTCGGACAGGCAATGATGGAAACGACTATGACGTGGACTACGTTAGAATTCATCCCAATTACAATGGCAATCGCGAAGATCCCGATTGGGATTTTTCTATTCTCAAGCTCAAAACCAGTGTCCCCACCAGTATTGCCACGCCGGTGATGCTCAATGACAATCCACTGATACCGACGATGCAAGGAGACGCCTTGGTGGCGGTCGGTTTGGACGCCTGGAAGAAGGGGGAAAGGAAGACTCGGAGTCGCTCAACAAGTCACACTCCCCTATGTGACCAATGAAGATTGTTACGATGCTTACTCGAGTCCTCGTATCAACGATGCCGCTCTTTGTGCGGGACAAGCCGGATTGGATGCCTGTCAAGGCGATTCTGGCGGTCCTCTCTTTCTGGCTAGCACTGCTAGTAGCCAAGAACAATACCAAGTCGGCATTGTCAGTTGGGGATTGGGGTGTGCGCGACCCGAATATCCCGGTGTCTATGCCCGCATCAGTACGGGATTTCCATGGATTCAAGCCACGGCGTGTTATCATGTCGATGACTATGACGAGGATTTTTGTCAAGGCGCTCATTTCCCCATTGACTTGTCACTGGAAGTCGATATGTTGCTGGATACAACGTTGTATCAAAATTACTCGTGGGGACTCTATCATATCAACTCGTCGACGACGCTCTATGAATCGGTTCATTCGGAAGACGACACGGGTGTCGTGACAGAATTGGTCAATACGGGAGCGGGCTATATATCGGTAGCACGCAAAAAAGATCGAGAACAACCAGTGGATTTGCCCGTGCAAGATCGAGAAGACACAATACAAGAAGCAGAAGTGCCACCCAAATGCGATCCAATTGCAATTTGACAATCTACAAGCCGGCACATATTACTTTACCATTCGCAATCCATTTGGTACGGGGTTGATGGGAGCAACAATCACGTTGTGGTCACCAAGGAGGAGGACGACGCGGGTCGTACAAGTCCGCACAAGACATTCGACGTTTTATGGACACTACTTTACCATTACCAATGAATTCCTGGTGAAGGATATTCGACAACAACGACAGGAAGATATTGCTGCCGACAGTACAGTTGTGGCGACGGTCGAAATTACAGTCGATGTCTTTTATACCACCTACGCCAATCAAACGGGATGGGAACTGCGCAATCTCGATACCACGGAAGTCTTGGCGGTCGTATCGACTGGAAACACACTCGCACCGGCCCTCGAGTCTTACACGTTCCATGCCGAACGAGGACACACGTACCAACTACAATTGCGCGACACGACGGGTCAAGGCATGACCGGGGGATGGGCCAGTCTATGGGTTGGAACGGTTCTTCAATGGAAATCTGATGAAGACGAACCACCCTTTATCGACGAATTGACACATACGTTTGTATTGTAGTAGAAGTGAAGATGACAGCAAACAAACAAACAAACAAAAACGAGAAAATGGTCCCGTGGGCGCGCAGAATGCTTTGTTGAGAGGCTGTGCAAGTCAAGATCCAAAATGTCTACAGTGCACCAAGTGAATCTCTTTCCAAAACGGTATCTGCTCCTTCCAACGAGGCAACAGTATCTACACAGCTGCCTTCTGGCCCATGTCCGCCCGAAGGCGTTTCTGAGCTCCGGAGTGATTCCAATCAACCGTTCCTTTCCCTACAGAAACTACCTCCAGTTGCAGAAAAGCCATACTACCATAGCTAGCTACAGCACTATCATAGCCAGCTGTCCATACCCTTGTGAATACGTAAAAGCTATGACCCACAGGCCACGGCCGAAAAGAAGAGTCTCCTATCAGTATCTATGTACATTGTAAGATCTTCTAAAGATTGGTCAACTTGAAAGTCCGACTTAGCCTCGCCGGCTTTCCACGAAAGTTTCGCAATCGTAGATGCTCTACCGGAGAAAGAAGGGCACTGTCGCGGGGTAAAGTAAGGTGCAACGCATGGTTGGCGGCAGGATCTTTTCCTTCCTCGGAGGTGGCGATGAAAAGCTCAGTTTTGTCATATCCGATCGATCGATCCTCTCAACTCAACTTCCTATCCTTTGGAAGCTAACCCAACCTCTCATAAGATGATGTGCCATTGCCAACTGCGTTCGGACATCGTGATTGCGCTGATGGATGGCAAGCGTCCTGGAGATGATCCTACGCATGATGCAAAAGACGACCTTGAATCGTGCAGTGTCAGATCCATACAACCTCAAGGATCCTCGTTTGAAGAAGATGAGGTTGATTCGCACAACGATGAGGAGGATGCCGTTGCCATGCTGGATTGGATTGCTGGCGTCGGTGTGGGGCATGGACATCAGGACGGTGGTGGAGAAGTCGAGCGTGTGCTGGCTGAGCTGGGGGGCAACATTGAGAGTGCTCCCTTTCTTGGTTCTTTGCATGAGAGCCACGAGGGGGCCACGAGTTGGAACAAGAAATGCCACCTCTTACTGGCACGTTGAGGACAGGACAACCGGCAACCCAGGATTCCAGCGGCCTCTCGCTCGACAGCTTCCTTTCTGGTCAAGTGGAGGCTCCTCCTCACGAAGGAGATCAGACTAAAGTTCGCAAAGGTGATGCAACAGATTGCGAGGCGAAGCCTCATATGCCTGGTTCAGCCATACACACGAGTGGCGAGTGTGCGGAGGCCTCGGAGGATTTTGGTCCTGTTGCCGCCCAGCTCCTTATTGAACCTCTGGGTGTTTCCCAGTGGGATTGTGATCTGCAAGATGTCGGCGAGGGACGATCAGAAGACGGCGAGAAGACAGAACCTCAAGCTCGTGGTAAAGCTGGAACAGATGGATATGTGGATATCGCGCCAAGGCCCCCCAATGCAGACACCGAGCCTCTAGTAGCCCCGCCTGTCCCGCCTCTAAAGAGCATGAGAAACCAGAGTAGAAAGGGAAAGAAATATAACAAAGAAGATGGGCTTGATATTCCACGCAGTATTCTTCCCAAGCATATCACCCGTGGAAACAGAAAGCTAGCCGATGCGATGAGGAAACCGAGGAGACGGAGAAGTTCAGGGGCCTCCACGGTGAGCCGAGACAGTTACAGCAAGAACGAAGGCCGTGACAACTACAACTGCAACCTTTGTGGCGCGAGATTCATCGGAGAAAAGGATCAGGACGAGCACTTTTGTCTTTTTGTCAGGATCCCAAGGAAGCTGCTGCTGAAAGAAGAGCTGAAAGGGAGCATACCCAAGGATTACGAACTGATCCTGGACCTATACAACGACAGGGATAAATACAAGAATGGGGAAAAAGGTTACCCTGGAGAGCACGAAAAGAATAACAAGCAGGCACTCGCAGATAGGGAGCCCATCAACAAGTTCATCAAAGACGTCTCTTTGCTTAAGTTGGATGTAGAAGAGATGTTGCGTCGAGCCAAGAAGGAGGGGGTCGAACCAATCCAGCGAACGTTCGAGAGAACAGATTCTGATGTGCCGAGCAACGACCCGACTGGCAGATTTGAAGACGTAAAGATGGGGGAAACCTATGTACAGCGCTCCTCGGATGCGGACGAGCCTGACGACGTCAAGTTAGGCCCTGTATCTTCATCAGAGGTCAACCAGGAGGTCGGACCATCACAGGTGGGCTTTGGAGAGCCGTTGGAAGCTCCTCCTCCTTTTGCATCACTGCCTATTGATGCAGCGGGAGATCGAGCAGCTAATGACAACACCGACACGGAGGAAGATGACGACACGGTACGTGCTCACTGGCTACATCGGATGTGGAGTCTTTCTGTTTGCCTTACCGTTGCGGTGCAATGCTGGATTGTGCAGACGATGCGTCGTCCCATGAAGAGACGGCGTAGACGACGTTGATCCTGGCAATG
Organism: Seminavis robusta; assembly: GCA_903772945.1. Classification (NCBI taxonomy): domain Eukaryota; phylum Bacillariophyta; class Bacillariophyceae; order Naviculales; family Naviculaceae; genus Seminavis; species Seminavis robusta. Next base: position 40,800 of record CAICTM010000697.1, read on the forward strand.
CTGTTGCGTTTCTTGTTCAGAAGGGGCTTTAAGCTCTGCGTGGGGGCTTGGATGAATCGCCTTTTAACAAGTCCCCCCCAGAGGTTTCAGTCTTTTTAGCAGAAGACACAAGCGCGTTGCTCTCATTCATGGTTTTGACAAAACTATTGAGAAGGTTTTATTTGATTTTTTTTTCATTTCTATGTACAGAGATTTGGTTCCGTAAATGTTTAAGTTACTTCCAATTTTGGTTATGTACAGTGAAGAAAGTAGCTTGTGTTGCTAGACGATATAATCTCTTTGTACAGGTTGTCTCAACGAAAGCTCAGGTCTGCTTCGCTACTTTGCTCGTCTAGTAGTAGCCTTCGTAGGGATTGCCTCCAGAGAACAAGATGGCATAAAACTCAGCAGTCGCTCCAATAGTTCGATGATTGACGAGTTCTTGAACCATCATTCCCGCAATTCCAAGCATTGCAAGCCTACCATTGGAAAGCTCTTTGGTTTGCATCTTTGAAAGTCATAGTTTTCGGTGGGCTTGAGCCCCAGTGGATCAAAACCCAAATCTCCGGGATAATAGTTGTCTCGAAGCGTCCAGAGAGTGTTTGAGCCAATCTTGAACTTTGGCTCCACCCAACCCTTTTTGGCACGGTACAGCTCGGCAGCGGCAATGGACAGGGTCAAGAACCAGAATGCTGGTGCTGGAACTTGTTGGAGTTGATCATTGGCAGGACCGGTAATGTGGAAAGGACCTTCCGTAGCTTCGCCTGCCAAGAAACCAACACTTGCCACCATGGCCACACGGCCGTGCATAATCTCTGATTCACGCAGTCTCTTGGCGTCGTTGAGAGGAGTACCTTGACGTGCAAATCCAATGGGATCAAAGAATCCCAGCGGAGCAATGGCACCGGGGAGCCCCCAGAGCGCATAGTCTTCCTTGGGAACCCATCCATTCACGGGCGCATACGCACTGTACGTTTTGTCGAGTGCATCTTTGGCGGCTGGCAAATAGTCCCCAGCGGACATCATGGGCGCAGCTGGACTCTCTTGAGACAAAATGTCGTAATACACGGGTTCCTCTTTTGCTGCTGAAGCTTCCGGAGCAGGAGTTTCCGTGAGGGTGGCAGTCTCTTCCTCATTGTTTGGTGAAGAGGACACGGCAGTATGCGATCGCAATGCAGGGGATCCATGTGTTGCAAATGACGCCACTTCGTTCACCAGGAGGGAGGACGTCAAAAGGAGTGCACAACGGGGCCAAATCATGGTTTCTAATAGCTGAGTTTCGTTTGATTCTCTGTTTTCGAAGTCAGTTTAGTTTACGTTTTGTGCTTCATCCTGTGACGAAAAGGCGCAGAGAGAGCTGATGAGACGACGATTCTAGGTGTTGCATTCGCCACCTCAAGCCCTTGGCTCATCATTGTGATCTTGTCATCGACGGTGTCGATGAAGCAATTATTTTGTGAGTCAGGCGAGGAAGGGAAAGGGCACGTACGGTACCGTACGATGTACGGTAGTACGTCACAGTCATTTCTTTTTTGAAGGCATGGATGAAAACATAACCGCGACTACATTGATTCTACGGCTACCGGTACATCGTGTTTTGATGTTTTGATCTTTCTCCAGTTCTCCCCTTCAACTCCCCTTCAACTCCCCTTCAAATCTCGAAGGGATTTTTTTTTAAAGAACGCCTCTACTAGCTAGCTACCGATAGACCAACAAAGATTGAACAAGAAGCGAACAGCAACTGGCAGCTGGTGGGCACTTGGAGAATTTGACTTTCATAGCCGATCTTTCGCTACCTCACACCGGTACAGTACACAAAGAGAATCAGATGCTCCACGGTGCTCATTGTCTCATTCATCTTCCCACAAAGCTCGCAAGGATTTCGTGAGACAGAGTATAGAAACAGGCAAAGCCACAAGGATTCCTTGACCATGGGTCTCTTCACAGCAAGCTCCATCCCACTGGCCACAATGATATTGCCGAGAAGCCAGGGCACCACACTCTTGTGGATTTGAAACTCGACACCAGACTGAAACCATCCTCGATGTGGCTTTGGGAAAAGGCGGGCAAACGTCCCATGAGCTCCAAGCAGCTGGTTGCCACTTTGATACCCTCCAAGACCTATGCGATCGGATCAGGAGAGACAGACGACAGCGCCTACTTTCGTCTGGTGATTTGGGTCTCTTTGGATGCGTCTTGGAGGCACTAGGATCCTTCGGACTGGCCCAGACGATTGGTGGTTAGCAGTGACCTGCCAGATTGCCAAGGCCATTGGTAGGGCCGCCAAGAGTAGCGGGTTGGGGTACGACAATATGCCGACCAGGTGAGAGAGTTCTTTGTGATGCATCAAGGAAAAGAGGCCTTGTCCAAGGCATGCAAAACGACTTTTCCACCACAACACCCGCACAAACGATTGCATCCCAGATCAATCTGATGGCCAGTGTGGAAGAATTTTGATATTCAATGGTTCTCATTGGCTGTGGCCTGCGGGGTTAGAAATGAAAGGAAGCATAGCAGACTGGGAAAATTGGCCTCCAAACTAACTTTGCTGAAAGAGGTTCTCAAGCCAATTCAAGAAGCCATCAAGCTGTCGGATTCCTGGTTTGAGAGATCCTGGGTTGTTTCAAAAACTGGCCTTGACTAGGAGCAAACCAGATGACCGGAAGCCGCCGAGTTCTGGAACAACATTCTCACGGAGAACGGCCACATACAGGAAACAAGTTTTTTGGTGGCGGCCACAGTACGCTCTTTCAAGCTCAAAGTATCTACTCTCTTTGGGAAACCTATGTACAGCGCTCCTCGGATGCGGACGAGGCTGACGACGTCAAGTTAGGCCCTGTATCTTCATCAGAGGTCAACCAGGAGGTCGGACCATCACAGGTGGGCTTTGGAGAGCCGTTGGAAGCTCCTCCTCCTTTTGCGTCACTGCCTATTGATGCAGAGGGAGATCGAGCAGCTAATGACAACACCGACACGGAGGAAGATGACGACACGGTACGTGCTCACTGGCTACATCGGATGTGGAGTCTTTCTGTTTGCCTTACCGTTGCGGTGCAATGCTGGATTGTGCAGACGATGCGTCGTCCCATGAAGAGACGGCGTAGACGACGTTGATCCTGGCAATGCTGTTGCGTTTCTTGTTCAGAAGGGGCTTTAAGCTCTGCGTGGGGGGCTTGGATGAATCGCCTTTTAACAAGTCCCCCCCAGAGGTTTCAGTCTTTTTAGCAGAAGACACAAGCGCGTTGCTCTCATTCATGGTTTTGACAAAACTATTGAGAAGGTTTTATTTGATTTTTTATTTCATTTCATGTACAGAGATGTTGGTTCCGTAAATGTTTAAGTTACTTCCAGTTTTGGTTATGTACAGTGAAGAAAGCAGCTTGTGTTGCTGAGACGATATAATCTCTTTGTACAGGTCGTCTCAACGAAAGCTCAGGTCTGCTTGGCTGCCTTGCTCGTTTAGTAGTAGCCTTCATAGGGATTGCCTCCAGAGAACAAGATGGCATAAAACTCAGCAGTCGCTCCAATAGTTCGATGATTGACGAGTTCTTGAACCATCATTCCAGCAATTCCAAGCATTGCAAGCCTACCATTGGAAAGCTCTTTGGTTTGCATTCTTTGAAAGTCATAGTTTTCGGTGGGCTTGAGCCCCAGTGGATCAAAACCCAAATCTCCTGGGTAGTAGTTGTCGCGAAGCGTCCAGAGAGTGTTGGAGCCAATCTTGAACTTTGGCTCCACCCAACCCTTCTTGGCACGGTACAGCTCGGCAGCGGCAATGGACAGGGTCAAGAACCAGAATGCTGGTGCTGGAACTTGTTGGAGTTGATCATTGGCAGGACCGGCAATGTGGAAAGGACCTTCCGTAGCTTCGCCTGCCAAGAAACCAACACTTGCCACCATGGCCACACGGCCGTGCATAATCTCTGATTCACGCAGTCTCTTGGCGTCGTTGAGAGGAGTACCTTGACGTGCAAATCCAATGGGATCAAAGAATCCCAGCGGAGCAATGGCACCGGGGAGCCCCCAGAGCGCATAGTCTTCCTTGGGAACCCATCCATTCACGGGCGCATACGCACTGTACGTTTTGTCGAGTGCATCTTTGGCGGCTGGCAAATAGTCCCCAGCGGACATCATGGGCGCAGCTGGACTCTCTTGAGACAAAATGTCGTAATACACGGGTTCCTCTTTTGCTGCTGAAGCTTCCGGAGCAGGAGTTTCCGTGAGGGTGGCAGTCTCTTCCTCATTGTTTGGTGAAGAGGACACGGCAGTATGCGATCGCAATGCAGGGGATCCATGTGTTGCAAATGACGCCACTTCGTTCACCAGGAGGGAGGACGTCAAAAGGAGTGCACAACGGGGCCAAATCATGGTTTCTAATAGCTGAGTTTCGTTTGATTCTCTGTTTTCGAAGTCAGTTTAGTTTACGTTTTGTGCTTCATCCTGTGACGCAAAAGGCGCAGAGAGAGCTGATGAGACGACGATTCTAGGTGTTGCATTCGCCACCTCAAGCCCTTGGCTCATCATTGTGATCTTGTCATCGACGGTGTCGATGAAGCAATTATTTTGTGAGTCAGGCGAGGAAGGGAAAGGGCACGTACGGTACCGTACGATGTACGGTAGTACGTCACAGTCATTTCTTTTTTGAAGGCATGGATGAAAACATAACCGCGACTACATTGATTTTACGGCTACCGGTATCATCGTGTTTTGATGTTTTGATCTTTCTCCAGTTCTCCCCTTCAACTCCCCTTCAACTCCCCTTCAACTCCCCTTCAACTCCCCTTCAAATCTCGAAGGGATTTTTTTTTAAAGAACGCCTCTACTAGCTAGCTACCGATAGACCAACAAAGATTGAACAAGAAGCGAACAGCAACTGGCAGCTGGTGGGCACTTGGAGAATTTGACTTTCATAGCCGATCTTTCGCTACCTCACACCGGTACAGTACACAAAGAGATGCAGATGCTCCACGGTGCTCATTGTCTCATTCATCTTCCCACAAAGCTCGCAAGGATTTCGTGAGACAGAGTATAGAAACAGGCAAAGCCACAAGGATTCCTTGACCATGGGTCTCTTCACAGCAAGCTCCATCCCACTGGCCACCAGGATATTGCCGAGAAGCCAGGGGACCACACTCTTGTGGATTTGAAACTCGACGCCAGACTGAAACCATCCTCGATGTGGCTTTGGGAAAAGGCGGGCAAACGTCCCATGAGCTCCAAGCAGCTGGTTTCCACTTTGATACCCTCCAAGACCTATGCGATCGGATCAGGAGAGACAGACGTTTGCGCCTACTTTCGTCGTGGTGATTTGGGTCTCTTTGGATGCGTCTTGGAGGCATGGAAGAACCACTAGATCCTTCGGACTGGCCCAGACGATTGGTGGTTAGCAGCGACCTGCCAGATTGCCAAGGCCATTGGTAGGGCCGCCAAGAGTAGCGGGTTGGGGTACGACGAATATGCCGACCAGGTGAGAGAGTTCTTTGTGATGCATCAAGGAAAAGAGGCCTTGTCCAAGGCATGCAAAGTGACTTTTCTACCACAACACCCGCACAAACGATTGCATCCCAGATCAATCTGATGGCCAGTGTGGAAGAATTTTTTGAATATTCAGTGGTTCTCATTGGCTGTGGCCAGCGGAGTTTAGAAATGAAAGGAAGCATAGCAGACTAGGAAAACTTGGCCTCCAAACTAACGTTGCTGAAAGAGGTTCTCAAGCCAATTCAAGAAGCCATCAAAATGTCGGATTCCTGGTTTGACGAGATCCTGGGTATGTTTCAAAAACTGGCCTTGACTAGGAGCAAACCAGATGACTGGAAGCCGCCGAGTTCTGGATCAACATTCTCATGGACGCAACAGGAAACAAGTTTTTTAGTGGCGGCCACAGTACGGCTCGGAAACAAGTTTTTTGGTGGCGGCCACAGTACGGCTCGTTTCAAGCTCAAAGTGAGGGCATATGATGGCTGGTTGGACTCATTCTTGACCGGCTGAGACCAGATCCTTGCACAAGAGATCAAAGAGAATTGTAGGAACCATTCACAAGGAGCCAAGGTAAGCTTGGCAGCACCAGGAAGACCTCCAATCTACCACAATTCCACCATAGTTGCAGGCATTCTCGGGTTCAAGGTTCACAAGGGAGAAGCCACTCAAAACAAGGACAGCAATGATGAGGTTGTGCCTTCTGTGGAACCTCATCACATGTGGGCCATGCTGTTGCCGCCGTCTTCGCCACTGTGAGGTTCCGAGGCTGATATGGCCTGACACAATCTATGATATCTGCATACTAAGTCTTGTCCTCGTGAAAGATCAACACACTGCATTTACAATCGTGCTGGGCAGAGGATGTGCTAGCTAGCAGCACTTCTATATGCATTCAATTGCTGCATGTCTCTTTGACTGTACCTACTTTTAAAAAAATGGATACTAACGATTACGTAAAACTGTGGCGACTATAGCTGCTGAGGGCGAGAACGGGTGAAGCAGCCTGTGAGCTTGGAAGTACGCCCTTAAATATGGATGTTGGTGCCATCGTGTTGTGAAGCAGGAAGGAATCCAAGCTCTTTTAGCTGGGCCACTTTGCTTTTATTCAATTTGATAACAAAACAAGTATGCCCTTTCCGCGGAAAGTGCCCGCAATCATCACATTTTTGACGTCGGCATCCTTTCTCGCTGCCTTTTCCGTTTTGTTGGCCCACTTGCTCCTTCTGCTTCCTTGGAGGGGCTAGTGCTTTGGAAAGATACCTACCTAGTTCCTTGTTTCCGCCGCTTGCAACATTTTTTCTGTGGGTGTCTTCGATGACAACTCTACGGATTTTCTTGGTTTCCTCTTTATGGTACTTCTTGGGTCTGTTTGCTTGGTTTCGCTTGCGCTCTTCTTTAGTTGTGCTTAGGAGAAACCCTTTTGCAGCACCAAGGTAGGTTTCCTTATGTGCAGGATCGACTTGTGCTATGTCAGCTTGTGGAGAACCTGTCTCGTGTTGAACACGAATGCAGGTTCCTTCATGTCTAGGCTTAATTTGACCAGCATTAGCTTGCGGAGCAACTGGTGCAGCCGGTATGTCCCCCAAGGGGGCTCAAAGGAGCTCATTTTCTAATGCCTCGGTTTCAGACGCCACATCTTGGCCTCCTAGCTCACTAATGTTGGGTATCCTACCAATGCGGTTGTTGTCACCTCACCTGTATCTGGATCACTGAACCTTCCAAATCCTGGTACCGTTGGCAAATCCTCACGCTCACATCTTGCCACTGCCCGGACGACACCCTGTTCCTCACATAATGGTAAGACATTGCTCATATACTCTCCATCTTTCTTTTCTCTCTCCTCCCGCGCTTCCTCTTCCCATCCTTCTCGAGCTCTCTCGTCATCAACAAAGCTGTCCAAATCCGAGAAGTTGTTGTCATAATGATCACTGATCCTGTCCCTGTTGAGAGCCAAGAACCTTGGGAATTCGCCAAGATCCACAAATCTACTTTGACCCATCAACAAGCGGCAACCTCCAGCTACCCATTGTAGCTTGGACAGAACATGGCCCAGTTTCGCCCCCTCCTCCCCTTCCTTCCGAACCCTTTTCAATTTCAGCGTAACTTCCTCAATTCTATTTTTTGCTTCTTGCTTGATTCGTCCACGAATACGCTCCGTAATCTGTGCATAGTTGGCGGTCGCTGGGTCCATATTAGTCAGCAGATAGCGCAGCACCATAAAGGACCGAGACGTTACAGTAATGTCCACCATCTCCGACTCTACCAGTCCTTTATATTCAACAAACTCAGCTTCACGGGGTCCTTGGGCTTTGATGCAGGCAAAAGGTGGATATGTCCTCGTCCAGCTCTCACTCCATCCTTTTGATTGTCTTTCCCAATACTTTTTGGATTGAAGCATGAGGTCCCGTTTTTTTTAACTTCAGTCGCATCTTAATTTCCCTTTGATCTCGTTCGAAATTACAAGTTGTTGGATCGATGTTATCGGGCAGAAATCTCAAGAGTTCTAATTCAGGGAGTCCCCAAAACCTTCCACTGCGAAGGCTCAAATGAAGCATGAATCTGCCGCTGCCAGTGGCAAGTCTGAGCAAATACTTTACGTCTTTAGCACCAAGGTACCAGCCCAGGTTTTTTGCTCCGAAAGCGGGAAGCAGTCAGAGTAAGTGTCTTGGTTTGACTTGTTTCAGGCGTTGCCCACCTCGAAAGCATCTGAAACGCCCACGAGCAAGGGCGGTGAAAAAGCCAGAGGGAACATGATTTGCTAATTTTACACATCAAGAAAGGCATCCAAAAGAAAGCAGGTGATCCACAGGAGAGCATGGAGAACTACGGCGACAACGCAGAATAAGAAATATGCTATTGGCTGCGCGACGGCCTGCAGACCAACCATGTCCATGGCTACTAGCGGCGCCACTGCGAGCGGTGCACAAAAACTTAACTTCACCATGGTCTGGTTTGTCCCAAAGAGGCCGTTTAGTTTCATCTGAGGTCAGATTGTGAGAAACAATAAGCAATGCATTATTGCATTGCTCTCAGCTTAGGTCATCACCATATCATAAACATCATGATGGTCTGATGGTCTGATGCCGTGGTGTCTCAGGTACCTTTGGTAGTGTACTGTACCTAAAATCACTTGGACGGATCCCATCCCATTTGCGCTCACTTGCACCCACGTCGAACGCCGGACAAACGTGGGAAGCATCGGCCAATGAATGATGGTTAATACCCGCCAAGGACGCGGAGTCCATCAACACTAGGTCGAACCCATACACAACCTAGTGAACACGACAGTGTTTGGAACATCACCTCCACCTCTCAAACAAGCTCAGTTCTACTCTTGGTCCTCAACTCAACTCCATCTTGCACCATGACGAGCGTCGTGTACGAAGACGCCCGAGATATAAAGCGTAATTCCGCTGTTGAAAAGGAGGGGAAATCCCTCAAACATTTCAACTACTTCCTGAAAGACTATTGCAAGCAGATCAATGTACCCGTGGTCACCGCAGATAAAATCCCCTATTTCAGATTACCCATCAAGAAGGACATCAATGAGGAGGAAGAGGCTGTATTCCGGGAGGCACATGTGTTCTGGGATAAGATGATGGGTGCTTTTTTCATCTACATGGGCACTGCGGCGAGATGTGGCTGTAATCCTAAAGGGAGAAGGCTAGCGTATCAGTCAGCGACTGGGTACTGCTCCTCTGTCAAAGTCTATTACATCAACCTGGAAGAATTCAGAAAGCGAAGACGTCTTCAGAGAAGCTAACTGGAAGAAACAAGATCTACTCTGCGGGACGTTGATTTTGCAAGATTCAATTCCGATCAGCCATGGAAGATCCCCAGAAGACAGAGCGCCCGCCCAGTCACATGTAACCGTTATCAAAACCGTTACATCCAAGTCGTAACATGTCTCACGTCCGACCACCGTGTATGTTCCTTTTACCGTTCGTACTCCCTCGGTCGTTTTGCTGGTCGCAACTAGTCCCAACGCTGAACACCCGCCTGTCAAAGTCCGCCTGTCAAGTAAAAGGCAAAAGGACACTCGTGATTGAAAGCCAATGCCAGCAACCCAGCCTCGCTGCATCGCTTCAGGTACTGGAGTACTAGTACATCGTTGTTCACACAAGTGTACGTCGTACTTTCATGCCAGTGGACCTGCAGTGTTTCAATCCCCTCAACGCACGATCTGCACTGCACTGCCGCACCTACTCCATGCTTTTTACAGTAACTGTCGGCTGGCGCACGGCACGGCAGGGTTGCCTCTAGCTAGTAGACTCTGCTGTCCTACAGTTGTACCCACACTAGGAACGATCCAACAGGGAGAATGAACCGTCAGGGAGAATCTGCTGCAAACCTCCAAGAACGCACAGGAACCTCACTTTTTGAATGGTGTTTGGCTTCCTGCTTGTTCCACAATGGAAAAATCTCATCCTTTGATCAATCAACCATGTTGCTATAACTACCCTACCAGAATAACAAATAGAGCCACCCTATCAATACTCTGAGATAGGGAATACATAATTTGGATGTGCCGGTCGCAGTGGTGGTAGTGGTTTATTGATTTGTCGGTCATAGGAGTGACGAATGGCCAGCAAAGTAGGTCAGCCATTTTTTCGCAAGGTTTACTGTCACTAACTGGTTGATCAATCTCTGTCCCCACTACCAGCCCCATTGGACCCATCTGATGGACCCATTCCTTCAGGTAGAAAAAGCAGCCAGACTTGAGTGGCTAAAGCCATTGGTGCTAGCATAAGAGCCATTAGAATAGATGCCAGAGTTGTAGGTGGTTCATTTTGGATTTGTGGTCCGCGGCTGCCACTTTTTCTATTAACTTGTTGATCCTACTCACTTTCAATGATATCATCCTCCCTAATATGACCATTGGATCAATATGTATGATTGGGTTGATAGCAGAAGGGTGACACAGTCCGAAACGAAGGTGGATTTGACAACTTGGGAATATTTGGGAAAAAATGAAGCATCTAGTTTGACATAAGATAATGTCTTCCACATGGCTGTGACAAGCAAAAAATGTAGACAACTCTAGCTAGTTGGTTTGGTTGTGTAGGTGCCATATTGGTTGAGTTCATCGTGTAGTCATGGTGAGGTACTGCACTACGCTAAAAGCTAGTGTAAAGATCTTTCGAGTGTTTTGAGTTTGAGAGAATGAAAGTTATGAGAGGATTAGAAAGCTATGAAAAACTAATCAACGAGAGAGATCCACAATCAAAGGATCGTAGATTCTGAACTCCCGGGGAGCTGTAGAGTGTGATAGAGTAGGTTTGGTAGCAATCCTACTCACTCCACGATCCAAAAAACGGAACGCTGAAGATTCGTCTAGCATTTATCTAGTAGCGTGAAGTACTCCACGCTGGCTATAATATCTAGAGCGATGTTTATCATCAACCTAGTATGACTAGAGCGGTCATTGAGAACCCTGTCTCAATGACTATTCACGGAGAGACTCAGTCATGAGTCGAACTCAAACCCTATCTAGGATCGAGTCGCAATAAGGCTAAGAGCCGTTGTATTGCATTCGCCCCCTGACAAGGGTCACGGAAGGCACGACATCAGTCGGACAAGAGAACATATGAATTAAAGTCGGGGCACTCTCCGGAGATTGGATGTAGACATGTGCGTCGCACGGATGGCAATCCTACAAGGGATTCAGGCCCTTGTATGGGTGTAAATTACCTTATGTTCCAAGTCTGGTAGACTGTGCCGCTACTGCGGTAGTATGTCGGAGCCGTACAGTGCCATTGTTATTGACTCGGTCTGTGTGGTAAGGACCTTTGGCTGACCGTACTACGGTTCTGATACTGATGAATCATCATAGTATCGTTGACTGGGTTGATGAGGGACACGTGTCGTGTTCTCCTATCGTTGTTCTGTCTGATAAGTCGTTGGCGACGTTCCTTAATGTATTTCCGGTTTGCTTTTGAAACGGATGTGGTGAATTGTGTCCGATTCACGCCGTGAACTTGCGAGAAGTCACGTTCATCCCGGAGGTTTTTTCGACCTCTGCGCGGACTCACGTTCTCTGTCCATTGACAACGTCATGATACTGGTAACCCACATCTGTTTCAGAACGTGGTTACCGTTTGCTGTCTTGGAGCAGCCTTGGTAGTTCATTGGTCCATGGAATCTCTCTCTTTTCC